>JBBYHM010368599.1:0-18633 GCA_038381775.1 Adansonia rubrostipa | reverse complement strand
CTTAGGTCATGGGAATAAGTCAAGTAGATCATGAGGTGTTCGAAAGCCTAAATAAAAGCATTTCAAAAATTTGGTTAGAAACAGAGGACAACATTGCATCATTTCTCTTTCTGAATTTATTTCAAGCTTATCTGAGGGTCCCAGAGGGGTAAACGAGATACCATTGGAAAGGTAACTCGATGAAGATTAATGTAAAAAAATTCCAAAAATCTTAGAAAATGACTTTCTAGGTGGAATTAATTTTTGAATTTCAACCTATCTTGACACTAGCAGCAGGTACAGGGTAAAGGTATAATAGACTTTGAAAAATCATTTTGGATTCATCTAGAATTATTAAAATGCGAATAATACCTTTTTCAAAAGCAATTTTATGGACGCTATGGGGAAAATAGTCAAGGTATTCAAAAATGTTGTTTGTTGGGCCAAAATAGCCCAAAAAATAGACTGCTTGCTATATCGAGGGGTTCTAGATAGCAAAGATTCAAAAAATCATAACTATTTCATCCAAGGTGATCTAAAGGTAAATCGGATATCGTTGGAAAGGTAATTTGAAAATCTTCAAGGGAAAAATACCAATATATTCTGGATAAATCATTTTTTATTTTTAAATAATTTTTTAAAACCAAATCATCATGCTACTAGAACAAAATAGGGGAGGTGTTCGGTATTCTTGGTTTTTCATTAGGTTGAGCTTGGGCCATGGATGTGCGAACATCCATAACCGAGGTTAGGGGTTGACATGGGCATCACGAGCTCATTCCATAGTCCTTGAGTAGTTTGGGATGATAGAACAACCCGTTGACCATGCTATCATAAGGATGACCAAGGATTCACATTTTTCAACTAAAAGGCTTCATTTCATTTTTTCAAAAACTACTATTCTCATACTCATTCTTCCATGAATCCAGAACTGAATACTTGCTTTGCTGCCAAGGTTGGGAAGCTAACTTCATTAAAATCTTAAGCTCATGTTATTCTCCATGTGTGGGAGATAGCATTTGCTTAACTTAGGGATTTTTTTTGAAATCGGGTTTTCTAGCATTCAAACAAGCATCTTAACATAAGTAAAGTGCCACAAACATAACATAGAACATGGAGAACATATATTCACAAGCAAAGATGACATTTTTCATAGAAAAAAATAATGCATGGAGTTGATAGATGGATGCATGAACATACTTAGGATGAACATGTTGTAAAAAAGGACTTTACTGAAAAAGGCATTGTTATTTTATGGAACCTATCAAGCTGCTAGGAAGTGTATGGGCATACTTAGGACATGTTAAGATGCATGCTTTAAACATGAGATGAAGATATGGATATGAAAGAAACATGGCAAAGTTACATGGACAGAGGCTTTTATGGTGATAAAAATGCAAAAGAGCACACTTAGTTAACCAAACAGCATAAAGGCACCAAGAAGAAGATCAAGATCCTAAACTACCACACCAAAGCCACAAAAAAATGCATGGGAGTCCTAAGATGGCTATAAAATCATAAAAAAGGTTTACTAAGATGATGTTAATGATAAAACAAAAACTACAAAGATCAAGGTAGAAGGGATATACCAAAAAACTTAAACTTCCCTTTGTCTCAAAGTACTGGTTGTTGGCTTAATTTTTTCCTTCTGTTTGCTATTATTTAACAAGAAAATGATGAAAAGAGGTAGCATTTTGGTGGTATGGTTGATGGTGAGGCTTTTTAAAGATCAAAATATGTGGAAAGTTAGGTTCTTGAAGGTTTTCTAGTGGTGGTTTAGGGTAGCTACGGGAATGGAGTATGGAGGTTAATGAAATAGTGTTTTTGGAAGTGTTTTTGGGGCTGAGAATGGCTGGAGGATTTATGGGGATAGGTGAAGAGTTTCTAGGATTGCTGGAGAGTTTTTTTTTTAAGATAGCTATGTCCCCCCTTTATCTTCATGCTTAGCCAATGGCTTTAGGAGACAAACCAAGGGCATTGTTAGGTTTTCTTCTTTACCCCAGGAGACATCAAGGTAACATGCTCAATTTGCCTCCCTATTACTATTGGTTCTGCCAGGTTAAGAAAGAAATCAGAAAGGCTGCAATAGCCTCCCAACTGTTGATATGCCTGCAACCCTCTTACCACCATATCTCTTATAAAAGTAACCTTTGACATTGGTTGCTTGGGCCCTAAACTTGTTTAAATCCAGTCATTGGCCCAAAGTCAAGGTTTGTAATGCTTTATGATGGTTTGTTAGTGCTAAAAACATGTTTGAATCAGATTTTTAAAGGTTGAAAATTGGTCTGAGTAACGCAAAATGCCTTACTGTATCGATATAAAGCATTTTGTATGGATACGCAAGGCAATTTTTATTCTGAGTATCCATACAAGGAGATGTGTATCGATACTAAGAACAACTATTATTTCCAGTCTCGAGACTTTAGAGCCCTATATCGATACTCTATGGACTTGTATCGATACTCATGATTGTGTATCGATACATTTTGCCAAAAATCACAACTTTAACTACTGTCAAGTCTTATATCGATACAATCATGCTAGGTATCGATACCACATCTTAAGTATCAATACCAAACCCTCATGTATTAATACTACACATGGAAATTCAAAATTTTGGTAACATGAAAGCCTCATGACGGTGTTTAAGTACCCATATGACCTGCACACACCTTGGGTTCCTTAAGTTATCTTATCTGTGTCACAAAGAGATAAAAATTGGCTTGTGTACTCACTTGAACAACTCCAATGACGCCCTGAAAATGACCTTTGATATCTTGTTTTTGCATTTTTCTTTAAGGCGTTCCATAGGCATTTTAGACCTTCATAAAAAAACTTTGTTAGCAGGCGATGAGCTTTATTTCTATTTTTTTTATTTTGTCACCTTTTAACTAACTCCTAAGATACCAAAAATTAGTCCGGACAAAATAAGGCGTCTACAGTACTGATCTCCAATATCTAGGATAATGAGAACATTTTGGAAATTTTTTTTTTGGTAGGTGATCACCATTTGTTTAAACTTTATCAAAAAGGTCATTCACTTCCACATATATGATTATCTTACACATTCAACTATAGCCCTTTCACCATTAGAAGCCTGCCACATTTAATGTTCTTTTCTATGGATTCCTTGAAGGTTTTTCAAATAAGTTATGCTCTTAAAAGATTTAAACATTAATAATTTGACATGTGTTAAGATAATGATAGTAATTCTAAGATCTCTCACATTTGAATAACGTTTTGCTAAGACTTCTTTGACACTCTTTCATATCCTTAATTTAGAAAGAATAAGAGTAAAAGTAATTCGAGAACACCTTTTCCTTTCAAACAAAACCTTTTTCAAACCAATTCTTGATGCATAAGATATGAGATCCAAGATATTTTCCAAAAAACTTAACCAGTCATTGGTGGCTATGAAACTGATAATATTAAGAAGCATACCTTAAGCCTTCAAAAATTGAGTACAAGTCATATTATTGAGGTGCTCAAAATGATTTCAAAAAGAAAAAAACCTTTTTCCTTGCAAAATGCTTGCCAATTCGAATGGTCATGTTTGAAATGAAAAATAGCTTTCTTTCTTTATTTCTTTGCAAGTATAGAAAATTATCCCTTTATGGTCCCTTTTGAGCTTGATAATTTATTTTCTTTCTTTGAACCCTAATCAAAGATCACCTTCCACACTGGGGGGCAAATGAAATGAAGCTTTGAAATCAGAAGAGGTGAATTTTAATTTAAATTTACAAGAAGAACAAGTCAGATGTCATGAAGTAAATTTTGAAAAAAGAAGAAAGTTTGAATTTCAAGTTCCAATATTTCAAGTAAAGAATGAAGCGAATTTCAAGTTCTTTCAAAATAAAGAATGAAAAAAATGTGATGAAGAAATTAATAAAGAGAAACAAAGAAAGATGAAAGATAGAAAGGATAAAGAAATGAAGATTTGTTTATCTTAAAAGATAAGCTAGATTCAATTCCTTCTGAAGAGAAATGATCCTTGATTTAATTACCCTAGAATATTTGATTTAGGCCATTTTATCCTTTCTTTCTAAACCATGAACCATGGCCTACATTACGTGCCTAACAAAATCTATTTGGATCAAAGATAGCTTTTTAAGCTGTCAGGCTATTCCAAGGAAGCTCTTTATAAATTCATTTTTTTAAATGATTTTTGAGTTTTTAAGAATATGATAGGACAAGCTTGAAGGCCTTGGAATTGCTTCTAAATCAACAAAGACAGCCACCAATGCACTTCCATGCTAATTCAGGAATCATCCTAAACCTTTGAAAATTTCACAACATAAACGAAAGGTTAAGTCAAATTACCAAACATTGAATCCTTTCAAAATAAATTTTCAAAATTTTTTGCCCAACTTTAGAAATTTATGCTTACAAAAGGCCTTTCAAATTAACCTTTTTGAGACTTGATTTTTACTAGCACTAGTTTAACACCTGTTAGGCTATTTTATTAGAAGATTAAAAGGATGTTATAACTTGATTATTTGTCTTTCAAGGAACTCCTATGAAATGAACATTCATCCAAATTTTGTCATAATAAACATTGACCTTGTTATATCAATTTCTTCTACACAAATTTTAGTAGTGCCACTTTATTTATGCCTCTAAATTTATTTTTTCATTTTATTTGAAGAAGTCTCGAATGGCGATCATTGATCAAAACAAAAAGTTTTAACATCATATGAAGATAGCATATCCATTATCCTTAATATTGGAAAATCCATAGTTGAAATTATTTTGGAATTTTCATAGATTTTGATCAAGTAAACTTTTTTCTAGGTTAAAATGAGAAGATGATCTCATGCCATAAATCCTAAAATTTTGATGAATTATGATACTTTAATTATTCGAATAAAAGTTTGCGAATATGCCTTTAACAGATATTTTTCCAATTGCATAAATTATATTATTGAATTAATGAACACTAATTTGATATTTGATGACTTTTTAGAAAAAATTGAATGATTCTTTAAAGAAATCTATCACCTTTTTATGCGATCCTATGGTAAAGTAGGTGAAGAAGACTTTGAAAATGCTTTGCTTGTGATATTCAAACCATTTAGAAATTTTCATTTAGAAAAAGCTTTGATGGTGATATTCAAAGCATTCAGATGTTTTCATTCAGAAAATACTTTTAAAGTCTTTCATGGTGACATTCAAAGACAAAGCTTTAATGGTGATATTCAAAGCATTCAGAGGTCTTCATTTAGAAAATGTTTTCAAAGCTTCGATGGTGATATTCAAAGTGTCTATAAGAGTTTTCAAAGCTCTTCATGCAATCCTATGGTAAGGTAGGTGAAGTAGGATTGGTGTCTAACTTTGTTCGTTTAAATAGAAGGATCGACGAATTTTATGTTAGAGCTAAATTCTTTATGATCACTGGGATGCTTTTATGCCAAAAGTGTACAAGAGGAATAGGTCCATTTGTTATCAGCTTCACTTGGTTAGAAACCAATGAAACATGATATCCAACTTCATCCGATTAAGCAAAAGGATCGGTGAAGTTTATATTAGAACCAAATCCTTTGTAATCATCAGGATGTTTCTATGCCAAAGAAGTATAGGAGGAATAGGTTCATTTGTTATTGATCAGCTTCTTGGTTAGAAACCAATGAAGCATGATGAATAACTTCATTCGATTAAATAAAAGGATTGGTGAAGTTTATGTTAGAACCATATCCTTTGTGATCACTGGGATGCTTCTATGCCAAAGGTATATAAGAGCAATAGGTTCATTTGTTATTGGTCAACTTCACTTGGTTAGAAACCAATGAAGCTTGATGTCCAACTTTGTTTGATTAAGCAGAAGGATCGATGGAGTTTTCATAGTTTTTTTTAGTTGATGTATATATATATGTGTGTGTGTGTTTGTGTGTGTATGTGAAAACAACTTTTTAGAAAAACTTATACGGCCTAAACAAAATTATGTCTCTTTAGTCTTTTTCATGTTCCTGATTCTTAGCAATGTCTAAAGAGAGATAGTTGTAGACACCTAATTTTGTCTGGGCCCTTTTCCCTGTAAGTCCAAAAATATCTAAGATACAAAATTAGGTGTTTGTCCTAGTAGAGGTAAATTTCTTTTAGGGGGAAAGTATATTTTTAAGACCTATTTAATTGTGTGTTAACCTAAGGTAAAGATTAAACCAAAAGGGGGTGAATTGGTTCATTAAGAAAATTGACACAAATTTTTTTTACAAAAATTTGAAATAAATTGAAAGTAAAATGTAGTTAAGGATAAGAAAAACAAACAATCTATATATAGAGGTTTGGTTCTTGAACTTAGAACCTACACCCTCTCTTCTTGGCAGTTCCTTGCCAAAGTGACTCTTACAATTCACTAATGAATTTGTTACCTTTAAAGCTAAGGTATAACCTTACAACTCTATCTTTTTGAGGCTTAGATAAAACCTTTCAATCCCCCTAAGAATTCTAACCTAAATTCTTAAGTGTTTTCACTCACTTTCACACAACCCTTTTTGTGAAGTGTTTGTAAACAATTTTGAACCTCTAATAGGTAGGAGTTTGCTAGAATTAAAAGTACAAAGTTGATAACATGCAATTGAAGCTTAAAAGAGTTTAAGGAAGAATGAAGAATTTGAAAATTTTAAGCTTTTGTTGTTCAATGCTTGATTAATCTTGTATCTCTTGCTTCTTCAGCTGTCAGGAACCTCTATTTGTAGCTTGGAATTGATTTAAAGACATTGGGCATTAAATGAGGTGGTTGGAAAACCATTGTAGCCTTTATAAATGCTTATTTCCATTTAGACCTGCACTGTTGTATCTGTACAATTTCGATAGTATCGATATAAGAATTAAAAATGTAATCGTTATAGCTTGTTGTATCGATACATAAGGTTGAGATCGATATTATCATCTTGTATCGATATAGACACACCTATTTTGATACTTTTAGGGGTTTCAGCCAAACTTTAGCTATTGCCAAGCAATGTATCGATACATATAGGGTGAGTATCGATACTTATTGCACTGTATCAATACATGCTGATTTGTATCGATACAATTAAGAGTTTTAAGCATAGTATCGATACATTTATGCACTATATTGATACATCCCATTAAAATCCTTTGAAAAATTATTTTTCTTGTCTTAAAATTAACTCAAGCATATCTCAAAAATATTCTAAATATAAGTGTGCATTTTGGAACATATATTTTTGAAAAAATAGAAACTTAGTATTTTTAAAATATTTTTCAATTTAACACAAGTACTAAGTTGGAAACAATTGATAAAAAATTAATTTAGCTTAAGTTATTGTTATATCAAAACCAAAATTAATTCAAAGCTAACATTCTTCCATTTTTTGATATAAACTTAAGATAAATTTGTTTGTTATTGACTCCCTCTAAATTTTTTAGATTTGTAATGAAAAATTCCGCCTCAATAAAGGTAATGGTTTTCAAAAGTTTTAATTTGAGGAAACAAGGTCCTTTAAAGCTACAATATTTTAAATCTATAATATTGCCCATGATTTTCACAATTCAAGCTAAGTAATGGTGTTCAATATCAACATGTTATTTGGGTTCCAACACTATAATATAATCATCAAAATCAGGTGCATAATAATATCATCATATCAATAGATTCAAAACATATTTGGCAAATTTATGGCATTTTCCCCTTTTTTTTATATTAAAACACAAGAAAGGTCAATTCAAAGCAATAGAGAAAGTGCAATCATAATGTTCATAAGCAAAAATGATTTATTGAGAATAAATCATTAAATAGATTCAATAAAATAAGCAAAAGATGTATAATGGAATGGAATCCTAAAAACTTAAGAGTGATCCTAAAATGAGCCTAATATGACTAATTATCATTGGTAGGAGGATCCTCAGCGGGTGAAGAAGTAGGCAGAAGAGCATAAAGAAAGGCCAACAAAAAGTTATGGAATTGCTCGATTAACATCCAATGACTATGCTTGAGACTAAAAAGGCAAGCATCAATGGAATCGAACTGATGATTCCAAGAGTTAAAACACTACTCCTATGTGTAAAGACATCCTATGATGGAATTGTGCATATGTTGGAGGTCCATAGGCATGAAAGATGAGGTGTCAGAAGCCAAGGGTGGAGGAGGTGCATCTTGCTCCATATTATCATCATCATGGCCAATGGGAGCAGCAGCATCCAATTATGCAAGTAGTGGAAGTGGTTGTTGACAAGCCCTAGGAACGAAGTCAGCGCCTTGAATGTCCCCATAGATTTACATCCAATATAGCGATAAAAAGATACCATAATCCTGGGGTCACAAGAAAGATCAAGACCTTAAGTGACAAAATAGTAACTCAATTCCATGCCATGTAGAAGGCTATGACAACTATGAACACAAAGGACAAGGTCTGTAAAGATAAAATGAGGCAAGGTTACAATTTTGGTTTGAATCATATGAAGCCATCAATAATCGGAATCGCTAATCAAGGTGTGTTTAGTGCCGTATGGATGAAGCACATGGGAAAAGATAAAATAATGTAAGCGATTAATGAAAGAAAGAATGGTGGCTTTCTTTTTGGGGTACACATGGCAGTGGATGTCGAATCTTCATTGATTATGCTTTTATTCAGGAAACCAAAATTGATTGCAAAGGAAGCAGGGTTAACTATAAGATCTTGTCCCAACAAAAAAGATTGAATAGCAATGACACAATCATGATCATCAATGATAAATAAGGCATTGATAAAGGATACACAAACAAAACTCTCATAAACTAAAATGTTGAAAGAAAAAAATTTGATATATACGAAGGTATCAAAAGTCTGAAGCTAGGGATAAGCAATGGACTGAAGAAAAAGGAAGTTGCTAACTTGACATTGTTGGATAGGCATACGAGCTTAGATGGTAGTAAATCGCTCACGAGCCTGTGTGACTCTAAAACATGAGTCAAAAAATGGTTGATTTTGGGTCAAAAGTGGTTGGCAGGTAGAAAAAGTGGGAGCACGGGTGACAGGCCTTGATGATGGACAGTTTGTTTGGTTTTTAGAGGCATAGTAGTGTTTTAAGGTGTTTAGGGAATTCTGTCAAGTAGTTGGTGACAAGGTAGAATTGGATGCTATTTTGGACAAACTAAAGAGAGGACGGATGCTAGTGAAATGTTTGAAGTGAGATGGAAGGAATCAAATAAAGCAGAAGTGGGTTCCAATAAGGTTTTTCAAGGATGGTGAAAGTTGCCTAAGGAGGAAGTCGAGTTGATGAAGCTAGGAGTAGGTGAGGTGCTAAGGAATGGCTGTTTGAGGAAAATGGTCGAGTAGGTGGTGGGTAGAGGATTTTGATGGCCATGTGGTATTTTGGAGCAATTTAGCAACCTATCACAACAATCAAGTTTGGGAAGACTTAAGAATGAAAAAACACTAAAAAATTTAGACAATTTTAAGGAATTTGAAGAGGGAATGGTTAGCGTTTGAGTGAGGAGACTTTTTGAATTTTTTATGGTTTTCGATGGTAATGGATTTGAATTTTTGAAAAGAAATGGTGTATTTTATGAAATAGAACTATTTTGGATGAAGGATTCTAGAAAATATGATGACAAGTGATGATTTGTTAAGTGTTGGGTTAAGGAAATTAAGGAAGTTATGGCTTAGGCTTGATGAAAATGAAGTTGCTCGCACGAGAATAGCCTAAATCAACAGTTTGTATTGACACAAAGACTATAGTATCAGTACACGGTATCGATACCTAGAGTTAAGTATCAATATAAAGAACAATTCTAGGTTTGTGTATCGATACAGTAAACTATGTCATAAGACTTAAAATAATTTTGGGCTGTATCAATACAAGGTGGAAAGTATCAATACAATGCATAAATACATAGAGTTAGGTATTGATACAATGTATTGATAAATAGGAACAATTTTGGGTTGAGACTGGGAAAAAGTTTTTGCTGGTATCAATACATATTAGCTCAATATTGGGTTACTCCAATTATTCATTAAAAAATATTTTAAAAAGCAAGTTTGAACAAAACTTTGATGTCAAAATCATTTTGCATGAACAAATCAAAATTTAACCATAAAACAAAATCATTCAAGAATTAAGGGTCAGACAAGATCGCATCATCAAACAATTAGAAACGTAAGGCTAGCTTTTCTAACTAACCATGGTTTAAACAATATTGAGGCAATGTATCAGAATTTTATCAACTTATAAATCATTCATTAAGCCAAGTTCTCTTCTAATTATGGAAAATCTATCCTTGTCAAATGGTTTAGTGAAAATATCAGCTAGTTGATGCAAGGTATTAATGAATTCCAGCACTACATCACCTTTTTGCACATGATCTCTAATTAAGTGATCTAATATCTATGTGCTTAGTTCTAAAGAGCTAAATTGGATTTTTTGTGAGACAAATGACACTAGTATTGTCACATTTAATAGGAATATGATCCATTATAATGCCAAAATCCTCTATTTCTTCTTTTATCCATAAGATTTGGCCATAACAACTTTTTGTGAATATGTACTCCACTTTGGTTTTGGTATAACAACACTATTTTGTTTCTTAGAGAACCATGATATGAGCATATTTTCAAGATATATTGAAAGTGCTTTTCCTATCAATTTTACATCCACTAAAATCCATATCAGAATAAGCATGTAAGGCAAGAGATAATTCTTTTTGAAACCATAAGCCTAGATTGAGAGTGTCTTTAAGTTATCTAAAAATTCTTTTTACAACAACTAAATGTGATTCCTTAGGTGACGATTGATATCTAGCACATAGGCATACACTAAACATTATACGGGTCTACTTGCGATAAGATATAACAGTGCCTATCATAAACCTATAAAGTTTAGAGTCAACACATTTATCTTTTTCCCTTCTCAAGCTTTGTTGAAGTACTCATAGGTGTGAAACAAGATTTTGCTTGATCTATTTTGAACCTCTTGAGTTTAGATCAATATTAATTAGCATTAGAGGATACCTTGGACTCATTAAGAGCCATGACACATAGGTTGGCCATTTTATTATTATTATTGTTGGATGTGTAGTTATTGCTCCATGTAGCAACCATAGCCTTTTTCTTTTGTTTCTTTAGGTTTTGCTTATTCCATATTAGACACTCAAATTTGATGTGTCTTGATTTTTTACACTGGTAACAAATTAATTGGTCTTTTTTTTCTTGCTTGACTCTTCCTTCACCATTTCTTTTTTAAGAGGTTTTTACCTTGGTCATCCTTATGAATTTGTTGAATTTCTTGCAAACATAGGCATCTCTTCATCTTTCTTAACTTCTTCATCATCATCATCATCATCACTAGAAGTGGTTGATTTGAAGGTAATACTTGCCTTCTTTGGTGGCTCTTGACCATGCTTAGCCTTCATCTCATAGGTTAGAAGAGAACTTATGAGTTCATCCAAGGAAAGTGTATTGGGATCCTTGGATTCCTCAATTGCTATCACTTTTACATTCCAAGATTTGGGAAGACTATTGAATAGTTTCTTCACTATCTCTTTGTTTAGATAGGTCTTTCCAAGTGCCTTGAACCCTTTAATAATATCCGTAAACCTATCCTACATTGCTTTGATAGTCTCATCTGCCTTCATCTTAAAGAATTCATGGTCAAGTGTAAGCATACTTATTTTGGATTCCTTGACTTGATTTGTTCCTTCATGAGTGATTGCTAACTTATCCCACACTTGCTTAGCATTGTCATAAAGTGAGACTCTATTATACTTACATAGACCAAGAGCACAAGATAGTGTGTGCATGCCATTGGCATTTAATTATGTCATTTCAGTGTTTTGTTCATCCTATTCATCTTTTTCCTTTGGCACAACACTATCTCCAACTCTCTTTTTAGGAATAGGTGGTATATTCTCTTTTTAGGAATGGGTGGTCCATTGACAATGATCTTCCAAACGTCATAGTCATTAGCTTGGATAAAAAGCCTCATCCTTGTCTTCCAATATGGGTAGTTGTCACCATTGAAAAGTAGAGGTCTCATGATGGAATGGCCTCCAAGTCCCATAGTGTTTGCATTTGTCTCAAATGCCATGAGACAAACTTCATCTTGGCTATTTAACTATTGTGAGAAGTCACATTGTATTCTATTAACATTTAGGTGGTCAAGATAGGTTGCTAGACCCTGCTCATGATATATATATATATATATTAAAACATAGAGTATTATTTATGTTCATTTCTAACATATTGAGAACCTAATGGGTCATACACAATAAGATAAAATTGTTGAATTAAATCTAGTGTTTAATTAAGTTGGACTTAATTAAATGAAAGATAAATTGAGAAAGACTTAATTGAATAAGTTTAATTAATAATTGTTTAAGATATAAATTAGATTTATGAAATCTTATTAGAGACGTCTTAATATGTCAATAAAAATAAAAATGTCTTATCAAGATAATGTCTGTATGTAGACATGGTTTTAGGTATAACATTAGATAAGACCAGATATTAGTATTTAGAAAATTAAATAAATTGTTTGCTATTTAATTAATTATTGAATATTATTCACAAAAAATAAAAATTGTTTTACTTGGGTTAGAAAATTTAATTGTGAATTAAGTTATTTAACATTTGAATTAGAGGTTAGGATATAAGCCCTAATTATCAAGTTACGGGAGTTTGGTTGTGAACTACTCCAAGTTGGGCTTGCTAATGGGCTAGGGGCATGGTATAGTCATCCTTGGTTTTTTATTGGGCTAAAATATTAATATGTTACTATTAAGGTCAAATCTTGGAAAAGCTAATTAAAATAGTTTTAACTAGGTTCCAAGAAAAACTTCAAAGTGGCTCTACCTGTAGGGTTGTTCTAATAGGTTTGGTTCATTCATTATATAGCTAAACCTAGTCCAAAAGGCTTATATAAACATCATTAAAACTTTTTGGGAATAATTTGGCTATCAAAAAACCCTCGGCAAAGAACCTTAGAGCTCTCTAAAGGCCAAGTTGCCAACCTCTACTTTTTGAAGCCAAACTTTGTGCCGGCTTATGTTCTAAGTGAATAGGAAGTGTTTTTTATCACACCACAGGTAGAAAATCAATTTTCTATCCTACTAGAATCAACTAAAATCAAAAGTTATGATTTTTGGATTCGTTTATTGCCATCTGTGTAAAACAACCACTTCTATATGGAGTTATTTTCTTTTTCTCTTTGCCATAATAGGTAAGGGAATTATTCCCAGATCACTTTGAATCTGTATTTATTGGCAAGTTATCTTTGGTATGCTATGAAACATATTGAAGATGAATAAATAATCTGTAGAGGATTCACCATTCTGAGTGACATTGGAGACATATCTTAAATGATCTTACAAGGTTAACCATATTAAAGTCTCTGGCTAGAGCACAGTGAATTATAAGGAAACGTTCCTTGTAGATTCATGATCATTAACCTTGAGTTGCAACATCGAACATGAATTGAAGCATGAGTAGACACTGTACCATGCTCATGTTCATTCTGGGATAGATGATGAAAAAACTGTATTACATTGATAGGTAGGTTACTGAGAGGTTTTGATATTCATTGCCAACATGTTGGGAATCTAATGGGTCACACACAATAGGATGACATTGTCAGACTAAAATGGAGATCTAATTAAGTTTGACTTAAATAAATAAAGCATGATTAAATGGATGACTTAACTAAAAAGTTCAATTAAGAATTAATTTAAGATAAAAATTTAGATTTTGTGAAATCTAAAATTTTGTTATCTTTTTAAGACATAGTAGATAGGATTGTCCTATCTGGATAATGTCTAAATTGAGATATACTATGTCTAAATGGATAATGTCTAAATCAAGACATTACATGTTGGATAATATCCTAGCCAAAATCCTTGGATAATCTTATCAAAATATTAATTATCTAGATAATCAATATTAAAGACATTATTATTAAATTAAAATTGTTTTAATTTAATTTATGATTTTTATTCAGATAAAAATTCATAAAAAGATATTTAATTTAGCTAAAATGTTTGTACTTATTTATCTTGTATTTAATTACATGATAATTATATGAGATAAATTAATTAATTTATATAATAAATTAAAGAGATTAATTTAGATTAAATCTCTATGGAAACCTAACTTAGCTAACATACCTATAATGCACCTAGATGGATTTTTGGTTATAGACATGGTGCCTTGGTCGAAACCCTTTATGCCCATAAGATGCGCTAGGTTCAGCCATAGTGTTTTGGGCAAGAAAAAATTGATTAAATTGAATTACTTAAGGTGAAAGAGTTTCATCTATGGAAGTAATTAAAGTTGATCAAAACTCTTGTTTTGAAGAAGTTAAATTTAGCTAAGAGGATTAGGGAGGGGGTGACTTAGTGTGATTATGATTAAAAACACTTTTGTTTTTGTTCTTTTTGAGAAAAGGTTTTCTCTCTAATATTCTACTAAGTACTGCTAACCATAAAGGAAGAAAAATTCCTTACTGTCGCCACTTAATTCTTCCTTCTCCTTACTTAATCTTTTTTTACTTTAGAAAGCACACTATCCCAAAATGGTTCTCAGATTAAGTGAAGGAAGAAAAGGATTGCAGCTATCTTTTAATTGAGTCTCCTTGAGTCTTCTAGCCAGCACTAGAGAACCGTTGATCCTTGAAAAGGATCCTATTATCATCTTTGTGGATTACCATTTAAGGCAAGACAAGTGTGTTGCTTATGATCTCATAGATTCTATCAGACACCAAGCCACCCACTTTCAGGTTTTCTCATATTGGATTTAATTCCAAATCATGATATCTAAGAGTTAGGTAATAACTTTACAAATGTGTAATTTAATTTTATTAAATCTGATTTTAGGTTACTACATGTTTATAGCTCTTCTAAAGATCCACAGGGAAATTTGGCTACTTTTGCGTTTATTGTTTATTCTGGGTATTTACTTTATTTAGTATAATTTTAAATGCTATTATTGAATGAGGCTGGTCTTCACTAGGAATATGGATTCCCATCATATGATGCCTTGCTAAAACCTAATCTTGGTCTATAAATTTAAAGACACTTAATTAGGTAATTATATTTATTGTTGTTATAATGGAAGCCTAATGAGTTACACATAATAAGATGATCTATTGATTAAAACTAGGATTTAATTAACTAAAACTTAACTAAATAAAATGTATAATGAGGAGGACTTAATTAAATTAGTTCAATTAAAAAAATTTAAGACATAAATTAGATTTAAGATATCTAACTAGAGATATCTTAATATGGCAATAAAGATAAGAACGTCTTATCAACATAATGTCAATTATAAACATCGTTTAGGGATATTATTAAATCAAGCTAAATAATTGTATTTGGAAAAATTAAATATTTATTTGTAATTATTTAATTAATTATTTAATATTGTTTACAGGAATTTACATGAATTAAAATTGTTTTATTTGGGTTAGAAATTTTAATTATGAATTAAATTTTCTAACATTTAAATTAAAGGTTTGGGCCAAAAGGCCTAATTATCAAATTAATGGAGTTTAGTTGTGAACTACTCCAAGTTAGGCTAGCTAATAGGTTTGGTGCATGGAATAGCCATCCTTGGTGTGCTATTTGACTAAAATATTGATAAGTTACTATTTAGGCCTAATCTTGGACAAGCTAATTATAATAGTTTTAATTGATCTCCAAGAAACACTTTAAGTTGGTCTCTGGTTTCACTTGCCGAGAATGCTCGACTTATCAATTTATCTAGTAAATTATTAAGGGCTCATATAGCCCATGTTGGATTAATCATATTTTAGGTCGGAGTCATGAACCTATTTGAGGTGGCTCCTTTTGTCCCAAAAAAGCCCATTTACGAATAAAGATTAATTTTACTACCCTACCTAGCTATTCAAGGCTTAGGTAGGTCTTGGCGGATAAGTTATAAACACCTTTCCATACTTTGTTTCTGGAGTAGTTTACTTAATTTCCTCCGCTGTATTAGGCTTTGGTGGTTTTATCATGCACTTTTGGGACCTGAAACTCGTGAAGAATCTTTCTATTTTTTAGTTATGTATGGAAAGATAGAAATAAAATGACCCTGTAAGGCTAGTTTAATGGCTCTAGTTCATTCATTAAATAGCTAAACCTAGTACATAAGGCCTATGTATATTAAGTCTTTTTGGGAGTAAGTTGGCAGTCATAAAAACCTAGGCAATGAACCTTAGATCTCCCTAAGGCTATTACGGTACCCCTTTTACTTTCCTAAGCCATTCTATGTGTCAATTGGGTTTTCACTGATCTCAAAGTGTTTTTGCTGACAATGAAGGTAGAGAATTAGTCTTCTATCATAGTGGAATCAATCGAAATCAAGAGTTGTGATTTTTGGATTCATTTATTGGTATTCATGCAAAATAGCTATTTCCCTAAGGAAACTTGGCACAAACATGGTTTCTGAGTGACCTGGAATTGTTTCTAATCATAGCAAAGATAGAAAATCAATTTTCTATCCTAAAAGAATCAACCAAAATCAAAATTGAATTTTCAAATTCATTTGCTTCTGTCTACATAAAATAGCTACTTCCCTAGAGAACTTTTTTTCTCCTCTTTAGTGCAATATGCATGGGAATTGCTCTCAGATCACTTTAGATCTAAACCTATTAACTATATATCTTTTGGTTAAGGCTTGAGAAGCCTTCTGGCTAGCACCAAAAAATCCTTGAACCATATGAAGGCTCTAGTAGGCATCTGTGTGGATCACCGTTAGAGGCAGAACACTTATGCTGCATTTGACCTTGGGAATAGATTGTAGTAATCAATCCATGGTGCATTCATGGAGGGATCTACATTCTTAGAGTTATGAATCTCTAAGCATGTATGGTTTCTATCATATCTATGATTTTTAAAATTGCAGTCTAGTCATATGTACATCTCTTCCTAAGACCTAAGGAAATTCGAGTGTTTCTCTATTTAATTTCACTGCCTATATTTAATTTTGATTAAATTTTTATGCTTCTATTGATAAGCATAAGCCTAGGATTCCCTTTCATAAATATGGAGTAAATTTATTAAAAGTATAATTTAGTACTAATAATTAATATTTATGTAGTAATATAAGAACATAAAGTATATGATAACTTTATAAACTTAATATTAATAATATATAGTATGCATTACACACACTAAATATGAAGTAAATGTCTTAATAGTATAATTTAATAATTAAAATTAACATTTATATAGCAATATGGTAACATGAAGTATATAGTAACTATATAAAATTAAATACTAGTAATAGACATATATAATACATATAAAAAATTTTCTTTAATCATATATTAATATTGTCGCCATGTGCTCGCCTTCAAAACTTTGGACAATTTGAAGGGCTTACCACGCGACTTAAAAATATGACATAGTGGTGGTGGTCAAGACTTTAGGGTATCCCATGATCAAGATTTAGATTAAGCATAGTAATATGAAGGGAAGAAAAACTGTCAGGCAAATCGCTCATCTAACTAGTTTGGGATGGCCACCATGAAGTGGCCATAAACTTGGAGTTGCCATCAATCTTTTCGAGCTAGGCAGGATCAGATGCCTACTGAAAATGATATTCTAAGTTACGAAACTTGAAACATTAATTTCAAGGTCTGCAAGATTAGAGATTTGTTGGTTAGGTTCTAGAGTTGGTATGCGTAGGAAAGGATTAAGACCCCCATGACGCTCGAAATCGGTACCTACTATCGATACTTAAAGGCCTATATCAATACGCCATGGATTTGTATCGATACTCATGCTTGTGTATCGATACATTTTGCCAAAAATCATAACTTTAGCTACTACTAAGGTCTATATCAATAAAAACATGCTATGTATAGATATCATACCTTAGGTATCAATATCAAACCCTCTTATATCAATACCACATGTGAAAATTCAAGTTTTTGGTGACATAAAGGCCTCATATCAATACTTATGACTAATATAACTTGGATGTACCTGTGTCGTCTTGAGTTACCTTACCTTGGTCATAAACAGTGGCAAATTAATTCGTGTACTCATCCTAATGACTCTGGTGACACCATGGAAAATGGCTTTTCACATCTTATTTTACATTTTTCTTTAATATGGCCCATAAGCATTTTAGACCATCCCAAAAAAATTTTTGCTTAGTGCCATGTCATATAATAGTGCCTGGTGACACGACACTCGACAGTTGTCCCCCAGTTTTTATTTTTTATTTTTTATTTTTTTATTTTATTATTTTTTAATTAAGTCCTACGATGCCAAAAGTTGGCCCGAAAAAAATGAGTTGTCTCCAGCTACTTCTCATTGGCCATTGCTAAGTATTATGAATAGACAAAGACAAATCGACACCATTTTGTTCAGGTAGGATGATGGTTTCATGTGTCTATAGAAAAAATAATTAGCTATTTAGTATTATGTGTCACAACGTACATGGATCCTCACAGATCTATGGGTACGTACGACTTAAAATATTTTCTTGACTTGGAAATGTCTTCTTGACCCAGACTTTTCTTTGGTGATGTGATGAGGACAAGAATGTATGGATTCTCGACTTGTAGTACAGTGAGAGGGACCGTAAGATGAATCGCTCATCTTATTGGTCTTGGATGACCATCGCAAAATGGACAATGCTTGGAGTCACCATCGATCATTTAGGGCTAGGCATGATCGAATGCCTATTGAAACCTATGTTTTGAGTTACG
>JBBYHM010368579.1:5183-18634 GCA_038381775.1 Adansonia rubrostipa | reverse complement strand
GAGGCAACCGGCTTAGCCGGTTGCCTTGAAGCCTTATGGGAAGCGCTCCGTAAGGAGCGCTCCCCAGAACCCCCCTTCGGAGTTCTAACTTCTCGGTCTTGACCAGATGAGCCTATGGCTACTACTAGTTCTAGCTTAGCTATGAGCTATTATTCTATTATAACAATATTTTCAAAGTTTTGTCATCAATCATGATGGTTGGCAACCGGATTTTTTCCCACTGATAGAACAACGAAGACAAAGGCAACGACAAACCCCATGGATCTCGTGTAAAATTGGTCAAGGTATTATTGAAGTTGAGTTCGTTTAATGAATGTCTTTTAATCATCAATTTTTTTTAAAAAATTTTTTTATGTCAAATTAATTATTTTTATAAAATTTAACTTTTTACGTTAAAATATTTACGTGTTGACATTGATTTATAGAAAAACATTTGTCTTCTTTAATGTTTCTTCCTTTAGTGTCTTATTGTCTATATTGCATGTAAAAAAAGGGTTAAAATTTAAATGTAATAATTGAAAATTATTTTATGAGTTTAAATTTTTGTAACAAAATTTCCCTGCTATTACGACAAGGTTAGTCGATATTAATATTAAAAACCAGTATAATTTTTAATATATTAAAAGCATAATTTTTTTTATTTCACATGTTTTATTTTAAATATAATTTAAGATACATGATATTTTATTAATTTTTATTATAAAATTTAAATTTATTATAAAATATAAAATAAAAAATACATACATATTCTTCATTAAAAAAATTAATTACTCTTTTTAAAATATACTACATTCATCTCAATAAAAATATTACATTATTTTTATTTTTATTGATTAAAAACTTTTAATTTGGACCTCTTATTATTTTATTTTTATTATTAATAAAAATTTAATTTTACAAATTTTGGATGATATGATTTTTAAATATATATATTTATTAAATTTAATTAATTAAGATATTAAAAATAATAAAAATTAAAATTTTAAAAAAAATGTGACCCAAAAAATTCAGACGATGTGTCCCATTCTTGTATAGTGTACCCTAAATTAGTACTTAGTGGGATCTGACTCACGTCAACTCGTTGCCGCTCCGCCATCTGGGCCCAAATGCTGTACATAAAATATAGTCTTCATAATTAGCATTTTTATATTATATATTAATTTATTATATCATATTTTATATTTTTTTACTATAATTTGTACAGTAACGTACTTAAAATTATTAAATCATACAAATCTCTACTAAGAGATTCAGTTGTGGGCCAACCCTAATTCCAGATCGCCTTATTATTTATTTTGTTTTTTTTGTCCTTTTCAAACGATTGCTGAGTTGCTTTCTCATGGTGACCACTAATCATTGTTAAGTTGACGAACATTTGATTAATGGTAATAATAAACGAGGGCGTCTTGTAAAATATTATTATTTATATGATTGTCTTAATTTCCCCTAACAAATAATTTTTTTTATGAATTAAATTATCACATATCTTTATTAATTCAAAAGAAGTAATTAAGTTTGGTGCAATAAATTAATTCAATGACTTTTTTATTAAAATATCTCATAATATAATTAAAAAATAATAAAAATAAATAAATATATTATTAATATTATTTTAATAATTTAATTTTTTATATTTTTTAAAATTAAAAACTACCTACGTTTATAAAAAAAAAAACTAGTTATAATCTTTATAAAAAATACTTATATTAATACAAAATTTTTCATTTATTTTTTAAACACTTAGTTTGTGAGTGTAACCCATTCTAATTAATATAATTTATTTTTAAGAGTTAGTTTTTGAAATTTATTTAAAAAAAAGAAAAAAATTAAATTGAATTTAACTTTTTTTTTCGTCATAACTCTGAAAGGGGATTGTGATTATTCAAAATACGAAATTATGTTCATTAACGTGTAACGTAAGCAAGATTATATGTGGTATTGCTAGAAATTAAAAATGCCAAAACTATTATTTGTGATTGCTAGAAATCTATGAAATTAATTTTTTTTTTTGGTAATATAAAAAGCAGTTTATTTCTTAAAGTGTTATTGGGTTATAAATACTTCTTAAGTTATATTTTCCTTAGCACTCGACCTTGCATTATAAATATTTTACATGTTAATTTTTTTTTTCCTAATTCTTTTCCAAATGCCTTTTTTGGTCTCTATTTTTGTTAATTAAATTTCTCTATTTTTTCTAATTTTTTTAAAATATTTATTTTTATTTGATAAATTAGAATTAGTTTTTTAAATATTACAATTTAATATATAAAAAAAATATTTATTTAATAAATAATTTTTAATGTGACACATCATGTTTTTTTTTCGTATTTAAATATTTTATTATATTTAAAATTAATGTTAAATATATTATATTTACTAAGCATGATACAAAATTATAAAAAAATAAAAAATATAATAATAAATTTTAATACTTACACCGGAGTAGCCATGGACAAGCGGGAAATAAATGCAAATAAACAAAAAAAAAAAAGAAAAAGAAAAAGATTAATGAATGCTTAAGAACACTAATTAAAATGATATTAAATATTAAAAACAAAAATAAATAAAGCATAATCATAATCTCCTCCCCTTCTCTCTCCTAATAATTGGATAAATAATAATTCCTGGCTATAAATTTCCAGTTCCCACCTTTCATCAATTATCTCAGGAAAAAAAAAAAAGGAACATCTTCGACCTTTTTTTTTTTCATTTCTTTTTATTTTAATTACACCTCAGACTCCCGTGAAAGAATTCGATAAAGATCCTCATCTCTATCTCTAATACTAGGAAAAATAAAAATAAAATCCAAAAAAAAAAAAGATCTTCTCTGTTTATCCACCTCCTTCTGCTGCTCGCTCTGGTTCCCTGTTCGTAAAATCGTTGAAAGAGAGATTTTGTTTCTTGCGCTTTTCGTTGGTTCTTCTTCTTCTTTTTTTTTTTTTTTTTATAATTCTTGTTCGTTGATGATCATCTAATTTCGTTTCAAACTATTAGAAGAGAGCGGTTTTGATTTGATTCATCAGGTAGTGCATTTCATTCTTTTTTTCTTTTCTTTTTTTTAATTTTATGTTTTTTATTGGATCTGTTTAGCTTCTGAGAAAACAATCAAATATAAATATAGGAAACCAAGTTCCATTTATTCTTCTGCTTCAATCAGTTAGGCATCCTTTATTTTATTGGTTAACAATTGCGAGTTATCTCAGATTCAGTTTTTCTTTTCTCGAATTTTGTTGGTAGCCAAACAGAGCATCGTTAGATATCTCTATAATGTTCCAGCTGTTATAATTTTTACGGAATGATTTTATCGTCTCTTTTGATTTTGTTTCTTTTTCTTAAATTCTCATTAGTCTAAGAATTTCTTTGTTAATTATTACATTTATTTTATATATATATATATATATATACTGTTACAACTAGAAAACTCACTATTTAACGCATTGATGATAAATTTGCTTGTACATGATTGACTCAGCTTTTGTTTTTTAGCCAGTAATAAGAACCACAAAGGCACAAGCACGTAATTTCGCTGGCCACAAGTCAATTAAGATGGCTTTTCAAATAGCGTTCGATACAGTGGTAGTTCCATTATATGATATGTACAGTAAAGTGTAACTTCTTTTTATCAATTATTAATATTAGACGCGAGCTTAGGGATTGGCTTAATGATAATCTTCATTGCTTTTGGAATAGTCTGGAAAAGGTGTGGTCCATGCTACTTAGTTTTTTTCTTTTTATTTAGACATAATCTAGGATTTGGTACAAAGAAAATTAAGGTAGCATATTTTCATTTATCTTTTTTTTTTTAATTTATGCAGAAGCACTCACCCCCCTCCCACCCAAAAAAAAATCTGTTTAAAAAATTTCTTGGAAATTTAGAATTTAGTTTGAGTACTAGCGTGTGGCGACTTCGTTGAATCCAAATTCACTGTCTGTAGTGAATTTTAGGATATATTCTGATTTTTTTTAATCATAAGAAATGCTTTATTTATCCCTTTCCGCTTTATATTTCAATTGTTAAAGACGATTTGATTAATAATCCAGCAGGCTGAAGCCTTGAACTGTCAAACTGTAGGAATATTTTAACTTATGAATTTTAGTTAATCAGCATGATGTTTATTTCATGGGTGATTTGTTTTCCACACCGGATTTTAGTAAATAACCACGATGTTTATTTCGTGGATAATTTGTTTTTCACTCCAGCTGGCATGTCCAATATTTAAGCAGTAATGCTTAATTGCATTTGAAAGAGTTTCTTTTGAAGTATCGATGCTTTAGCTGTACATTTTAAAGGAATTCATTACATTCTGAAAATGCTTGACAAATGTCCAGGTCTTAGTTGGCAGGGAGACTATTGGTTTAGTGATAACTGTACAAGAAGAAAAAAGAATAACCATTAATATGTTATTTTCTTTTTCCTCGTTGGCTTCTAGTTTCAGACTTGTTCTCCCGGGTTCTACTTTATATCACGAAGAATGCATATGTTGTATGATTATTCTTGTAGTCTTATGTTAATATTTACTTCATTATGTGTAGTAAGAGATGGTTGCCTTTGGGAAGAAGTTGAAGGAAAGACAGATTCAGGAATGGCAAGGGTATGCTTGATATATTCTTTTTTTTGTGTATTTTGTTGTTAATCTGCTTCCCATGTATTATGAGTTTTTATAGATTTCCCCTGTATTAACACTATGCTTTTTGATTGTGCAACATGCTGCTAGTTGCAGTTGAATATATCTTCTTATGACATCTTTCAATGAACGTAATGTGGTTACTACTAATTGTTACCTTCTCTGATAGCATATGGTGCTTCATTTGCCACTATCAATCTTATGTGAGCATGAAGAATTTACATGTTTTTGTCTATATAAGTTAACAATATTTGTAATGTCTTCACTCAAAATTAATCTCAGGGCTTTTCTCATATCAAACCATAAGTGTGTGTGGGATGCATGGTGACAGATTTGAATGTTATTAGCGGTGAGACAATATTTTACCATGTGGTCAAATTTTAATTATTTTGCAGATTTTACATAAACTACAAATTAATGAAGAAGAGGGTCAAACAGTATGCTCATCAAATTGAAGTTGGGGCACAAGATCGCCGACATGTTCTCAAGGATTTCTCAAGAATGCTGGATAATCAGGTATTTCGAAACTTAAACTTCAAAGTATCTGCATCTACTTTGTTCATGGAAACCTAAGACCAAATGCTTATATAATAGGGTATAGTATGGAACTCGCTATGAATATACTGATATATTATGCTTTGGAAATCTTTTGCTTTGTTGCTTTTGGTAAATTTAGATTTTCTTTAGAGTTACTCTTTTTCCTATTCATGGATTGTTCAGGGGAAAAGAGTAGGTATTGAAAGTACAGGGTGATAGAATACAGATATCTTTATGGGAATTCGTGTAGTTTATCCTTTATATTATCTATCTTTTGCTGCTAGTTGTTGAATCACATTTTAGTGCCCCTTTTTAGCTGGTAAAAAATTGCTTTAAAATGGTCCATGTGAGCAATGAGATGTATCATGACCCAAGGGAAGTAAAATGTCGTCATATAAAAATTTTTCTAAAGAGAGATTATGTAATCGATCATAAAGTTAATGGTGGTCTTATCAGTAGAATGTAGGCACATTTTACCCCGTCAATTTACCTTGGGGTTTAAGGACATTTTGTTTATTCTTATACTTGTTCCTAACGTTCCTTGTGCACCCATTCCCAGGTGAATGCTGGTATAGTCAGGCTTCTTGCATACTCACTACCATAAGACTGCATGAAAAATGCCTTTCTCAAGGCTCAATCTGATGTATTTCTCATACTTTTTTTGTATCTAAAATTTTAGATCGAGAAGATTGTCCTTTTTATATTGGAGCAACAGGGCCAACTTGCAAGCAGGTTAAAAAAGCTTAGAGAAAAGCAAGATGCACTTGAGGATCAGCCAGAAATATCCCGAATAACTGAACTTAGAGAGGCTTATAGAGCAGTGGGACTAGATCTTTTGAAGCTTCTCTATTTTGTGGAAATGAATGCTATTGGTCTGCGAAAGATATTGAAAAAGTTTGATAAACGTTTTCGCTATAGATTCACCGATTACTATGTCAAAACTCGTGCTAATCATCCTTACTCTCAACTGCAGCAAGTGTTCAAGCATGTGGTAATGTGTCAAATTCAGACAGGCTTTGCTCTTTATTTTAGTCATTTCTATTTCTATCTTTAATAAGGCTTGTAGATGGGGTTCTGCTATCCAGCTCTTGCTCAGTTTTTAAATGAGATTGTGAACATGTAATATGGGGTATGCAGAGATAGTTTTAGCCAGTACCCAGTAAGCTTACTTTCCAGTTGTATATTTTGCAGGGTTTAGGGGCTGTTGTTGGGGCAATATCTCGTAATCTTCATGAACTCCAGGACCGTCAAGGAAGCTACTTATCAATTTATGATCCACCTGCCCTTCCTCTCCAGGTTTTTCTGATATTTACCTGTATTAATTCGTCATCTTAATTCCTCTGCTAAAACAGAAATGCTAAATGGTAATAAAGCTATAGCTATGCTATTTTACTGACTTGGCTCATCTGTAGGATCCCGTGGTTGATGCAATAAAAGCAGCTGTTGATAGGTTAACTCACTCAACAAACTTCCTAAACTTTCTGGCGCAACATGCTCTCATTATGCAAGAAGAGCTACCTGCTGCTGCTGAGGAGCACATTGATGAAGAGAGATACCATTTTATGTCACTTCTCTTGAACTTGGCAAACACATTCCTTTATATGGTCAATACATATATTATTGTCCCTACGGCAGATAACTACTCCACGAGCCTGGGAGCTGCTGCAACAGTTTGTGGTATTGTTATTGGGGCAATGGCTGTTGCACAGGTGTTTTCTTCCGTGTATTTTAGTGCATGGTCTAATAGATCATACTTCAGACCTCTGATATTTAGCAGTATTGTCCTTTTGGTTGGAAATACCATGTATGCGATGGCTTATGATCTGAACTCATTAACAATTCTTCTACTAGGTCGGCTTTTTTGTGGGTAAGAGTTCATCCTTTTTATCTTCTTTTTTTTCTAGTCAGAACTCAGAGCACCTATACTATTGATGTGGCATACTCACCATTTAGACATAATCATAGCTCAGTTTAATCAATTTTGACTGCAGTGTGGTAGAACCTCTTGGTGAATGATGACTCTAAGCTAACCACTCTAAAATTTCTCTTTTTGGATTATATTTATTATATTACATGTAAGGCAAACTTGAGAATTATTGGAATTATGCAGAGTAGGAATAGGATCAGAGATTAAATATGATTTCAGGACCCAAATTGAACTTAACCGATGCATGTTATCAACTTAAAAAATTAGGTATATATTTCATTTTTTACTTTTTCCATGTAGCTTGATGAATTTAATCTTGTCATTGTAGATTCGGTTCTGCTAGAGCTGTTAACCGCCGGTATATCAGCGATTGTGTACCATTAAAAATTCGAATGCAGGCATCAGCTGGCTTTGTTAGCGCCAGTGCTTTGGGGATGGCTTGTGGTCCTGCTCTTGCTGGCATACTTCAGACAAATTTCAAGATTTACAAATTTACATTTAATGAAGACACTTTGCCTGGATGGGTTATGGCTTTAGCGTGGCTTTTATATCTGATATGGTTGTGGATCTCATTTAAAGAACCGTCTCATGATAATGAAGAGAAGAATTCCCCTCCTGCATCTAGTTCTAGTATGTGTTCTTCTATCAATCATCTTTTGGTACTTGATACTTGATAGTTTATGCATATATACTGTAATGTCTTTATCACTTATCAAGGTGATTTGTGTTTGTTTAATTTTTTGTTTGTTCCATTCCTATTTGTTTAATTTAAAACCCAAAATTTGTCTTTGGACCTGTACCTTTTTGCTTTTGCCACGGTGATTATTTTATTTGATAACTTGGCATGTTAAGCAATCCATTAAAACGATTGATTTGCATGTTCTACCATGTAAATACAGAAACAGCAGAAAATGGTGCACTTGAGGAAGGCCTGAAACAACCTTTGCTGATTACTTCAGAAGAGAAACAAGAAGATGATGAAGATCCAGAAGGTGATGGAAGTGAAGAAGCTCCTGAGGAATCTCGTCAGCCGGCAACATCAATTATGTCAGCTTATAGACTACTTACACCCTCAGTAAAGGTATACAATTAATCAAAAGCTGGCTTGAGTTTCAAAAGTTCTGTAGATCGGTCAACGTGTGCAGCCTAAGTCATTTGTAATATGAAAGTAGTAAGCATGCTTAAATGAGAAAAGAGTAGACATGCGAGATGCTTATATTTCTATTTTGCCTGTCAAGGAAATGTGACCATTGGACTATTGATGGTTAACAAGAGTGAACTGCTTGGCCCAAGAGAATGAGCTTAGTTTAGAAATTTTAAGAAAATTAGCTTAGTTTCGAAGCTTAAATACTTTTAATACTTGACTGTTCTCTGACCTGAATTCTTATAATATCATCAGGTTCAATTGTTAATATATTTCATGCTCAAGTATGCAATGGAAATTTTACTCTCTGAATCTAGCGTCATCACCACGTACTACTTCAGTTGGTCTACAAGCACAGTTGCCATCTTTCTTGCATGTCTTGGCTTAACAGTTCTTCCTGTAAACATTGTTGTTGGCAGCTACATTAGCAATATGTTTGAAGACAGGTATTTTAAAAAGGCCTGCACCATTCTTAATGTAAATAACTCAGTAATCATATATTTGTTGATCATTGGCTTCAGTAATTGTTTGTCTAATGCAATCCATTTTTATTGGTTCATTGCAGACAAATTTTATTGGCATCTGAAATTATGGTTTGCATAGGCATACTGCTAAGCTTCCATATAATAGTACCATACACTGTACCCCAGTATGTCTGCTCAGGGCTCATCATGTTTGTTTCAGCCGAAGTGCTTGAAGGTAAATATTATTTGATTTGGTTTTCTCGTTGGAGTAACAATTAATTTTCCGAGAAAGGCATAGCGTAGAAAGGGAGCGTAAACTTTGGGGACAAAACCTTGATTTTGGCACATATTTGAAATGCAGCACTGTCATAGTTAGGTTGAACTGAAGATGAAAAGTTCTACATCCTGAACCTCCCATCTCTTTTCCTGTTTTAAACTGAGAGCCAGTAGAATTCGTAGGCGCACTTTCCTCTTATATGAAGAGCAATTACGCACTGTTGTTTCAATTTCAACTCTTTTTTCTTTTCCCTTATAAGAAGGAAAGAGTTTGTTCCTTTTAACTATATTGATGCGGCTTTTTGTTCAATGTTTTTTGATGGCCTCAGGTGTTAACCTCTCACTGCTTTCTCGGGTAATGTCGTCGAGACTGTCCCGGGGAACCTACAATGGGGGACTGCTGTCGACAGAAGCTGGGACAATTGCTCGAGTGATTGCTGATGCCACAATAACATTGGCTGGGTACTTAGGTCAGAGTCAGCTTTTGAATATCACTCTTCTTCCTTCACTGCTCATATGCGTCGCCTCTATTCTTGCTACATGCTTTACCTACAACTCCTTATATTGATCAATTCAAAAAAAAAAAAAAATCATTACTCTTCACAATTTCGAACCTTGACATTTGTTCAATTAATTTTTTATTTCATATATATTTTTTCGTACCAATGCTGAATATTGTGATAAACTTGGGCATTGATTGTCCTCTATAATTGTATTATAATAAAATTTTGGTTCCCTTCTTTAAACTATTTGAGGGCTCAAAATATTTGTTGGATAATCTCAACCTTGACGTCGAAAAGATATCCGGCTTGAATACGAGACATTTGTATGGCCTCGGCAGAGGGAGAAGAGTTGTTCGCCAAAAGGCAACATTTGATGGATATAACGCAATACCCTCTGTAATTTCATCTTCGTGATGCGGATAGGGGACTACTGCGGGGTCCGATTAGATGGACCAGCTTCCTCCCATGCGGAAGCGACTCGATGAGCGGGGGGCGCAGACCTTTCTACCGGCTGATCTACCGATGTTCTCTCGGGTACTTTTTCGGAAAAGGGCTCCAATAGAACCTGAATCCCGAAGGAATCCTCGTCCCGCGCAGATGAGCTCGAGGTGCGCAGTGCTTGACGGGGCCATTGTGTACTCCAGCTTCCGGTCTCGCTATCAAAAAGAAAAAAAAAATCATGGCACAAAAGAGACCTGCGATCCACCACCTAAGCCGACTAAAGGGATTGTGGAAAGATTTTTCCAATAGGAATGCTTTCACCCTCACTAAGAAGGAGCAAATTAGTTGTTTTTCCTTGGGTTTTTAAGTTAATAGCTGAGGATATCACTTCCCGCATGTTGTCAGCTCAATGACAATGCTATTAAACAGGCTTTAAGCCGATCGAATGAAAAATGACAGTTGTCCTGCCTACAGTCAAAGATTAATCTTGAAAATGGTTTATTTGCGTTCTTCTAGCTCAAAGGTAAGGCTGAAACTTTGAACTTGCTGCATGGCTAATTAGCAGACGAGATGTACCCATGGTTGGCCAAGGCGTGTCTGATAACCCCGTGAAGGCCGCTGTCTAAGTTTCATCTCCTCTTCCACTTGAGGTTTCACTTTTCCAAATCGTTGATATTTTACCCATTTTAATAGCTACATTGAAGCCGCAAGTGGCGAAAACTTTGCTGGTGGTGCTTCTTCTCCAAGGGATAATGGGATGTGCTAACCGAAGGTATATGGTCGGATGCTATTTATTTAAGCCTTGTTTGAGCCCTCAAATCCAACACTTCATTACCCTTTTACCAAAATAAAGACAGACGACTAGGAAAACAAGTCTATAATATTCACTGGCCTTGTTTCAGCCCTGCCCAATTGGTCAAAGGAGTAATTTTGCAATTTCCTTTATATTATATATATATATATATATATAAAATTTGGGTAGCAAAGGACCCCAGAAGCCATAGCCAAAGCTGTGAATACATGAAGAATCTTGACGGGGCAGCTTTTGGAGGAGGATTTATCCTAGAAGAAATGATGGGTCCAATTTCAACCGGCCATTTGGAGCTTCAAACACGTAAACCAAACGATAATCCATCCCTTCCTTTTTCAATTATTTCAAGGATCCTCAAGACTTGCAAGTATCTGTGTATAAGGAATTCAAGCCATAGAGAAAAGAATTGAAAATCAAAGTCTTTCTCTAAATTCAGACATGACTATTTTTCTCCGCCAGTATTTCTCAATATGGCAGCAAATCCCCCATTAAATTTATTGCCTAAACATTAGAATCCTTCAATGCCACTGGAAGAGTTTTGCAAGGACACTGTCATGACCATATGGCACAGTCATGGTGGCCGCCAGGTTGGTAAGATTGTTGATCTTGACTACAAGGTTCTTAGTGTGGATGCTTTAAGGTTTACAGATGGATCCACGTTCAACTACTCGCCCGTAACTAATCCTCAGGCCACTGTCATGATCACTTGGGAGGTAACCGATTACACCAGCTATTCAGTTTCGCAACCTCCCAGTATTTATTTCATTTATAGTTCTTGAAAATAGATGCTTTTTTCCAAACTTTAGGGCATTAAAATACACTGAATTCGATCACTATTTGTTGAATGACATGCCAAAATGATCAGTTATGTGTGTTGTTTAATTTGACATTTTATTTTAATGTCAGACAGGTACATGGGTGTGAAGATATTGAGTGAGAAACTAGCCAATAAGAACCAATGCGATCAATGATGGTTTAATTTTTCTTTCTTTTGACTAAGAGATGATGTTCTTGAATGGTCCAAAAATGCTAGGTTTAAACCATTTGTCAATACTTGCATTTATGAACATGGTTGACATTGAGAATTAAGCTCAGTGGTCGATAACATATCAAGATGTAAAAGATCAAGAAACACACATAAGAAAACAAAATGCAGTAAGAAACTTTAAGAAAAATAAGCTCAGTAATCATGAAAAATTCCCAGGTCCAGAGTCATGAATGTGGAAGATAAAGGGAAAGTGAAAAACTGCAAACAATGTGACTTTTTCCTGGGAAATATTCTCACAGGAGAAAGAAGATTAAATGGTGACCCTTGGATTTCCAAACTCTCCAAAACCAGAAAAAAAAAAAAAATCTTAGTGCAAATTAAAAGGAAAAGAATATTACAAAGGATATACCTCTATAGGCACAGGTTTTTCTGCCACTTAACAATAGGGGAAAAAAAAGTAAGCAACTTTCTCTTGACTCCTTTTTCTCTTCCTCACTTCACCCTTCATACATGGATGTTGGGGAAATATTGAAAAACATTCATATGTCTAAATCATGCTGAGTATAGAGAATCTGTCAAACATCTTTAAGAGGCTTTTTCAGATATGAAAAAGAGAGAGGCCCTTTGCATGAAATGCGTAGAAAGCAGGCACCAAAGGATATCCTCGGCATATGCTATGCCTTAAACAATTTATCCCATTGGGTAGAGCTCTTAAAGAAGAGCCTATAAATCTCTTGCTGCATCCTTCAGCTAAAACCAGATATCTAGCTAGGGCATGCAGTTTAAAACCACAAAAACAATGAAAATATTAATCTCACTAAGTGAACTAGTTGTAGGGCTTCTTTCCCTTTGGCAGGTTAAACTCGAAGAAGTTGATAACCTGCCAAAGGAGAGTTGCCCTTTAACTGATTCGACTTAATAAAAATCTCGGAGAGCTCTTGCTCCCATGTTTACAGCTCATTCAAAAGGTATGATATTTTTATCTTCAATGTGGTTTTGGTCACAGTGTAATGCTGAAAGGATTGCGAATAGACGAACAGTTTATTTTGATGGCAAATGTTAATTAATTTCTAGTGAAATTTACTAAGATGATATTTATAGAAAAAAATATATAATTAATAAATTATTTTTTTCTTCAATTTAATAAAAATAGTATATTAAATGTAAAAAAAATTCTTAAATTAATAATTAAATTTTAGTTTATTCATTTTGTATTTGTTGGTTTGATGGGTGTGTGTCTCTTTATTTTATTTATAAATATTATTTATCCTTTATTTTATTCATTTGGCTTCATTTTTAGGTATTTAATTCCATGATTTATCCTATTAGTCATTTATTTATTTCTAAAACATTCATTTTATGATGGAATTTAATTTTCTTCCTTTTAAGATGAATGTGAACCCCGAGAATAGAATTTCATGAAAATACAAGTAATGGTTCCTAAAGTTAAGTTATTTTATAAATGTGATTTTTCAAAACATAGGGAATGTCATTTACCCTTTGAAAACAGTAAAAAAGATTAATAAAATTTAATTCATATGCATCATGTAATATATAATTGCATCATGTCAATCCATTTTAATCAGAAACAACGAATGTGAATCTTCAAAAATGAAATTTTAGGTAACTAACAAGAAGTGAATCTTAACAAATCTTGAGGTAAACAAATTTACTAAATGAATATTTATTGTGATTTTTTAATATAAAAGATTCTCATTCATGTTAAAAAATAAGT
>JBBYHM010368569.1:0-18636 GCA_038381775.1 Adansonia rubrostipa | reverse complement strand
TAATAACCAAGATTTAGCATGCTAAGTGTTCAATATCATCATCTACACTAAAATAGAGTTAGCTTGCAAATTCATAGTATTCAAGCATATTCTCATTTAATCCATGCATTAACTTATCAAACTTTAAAAAGAACCTAAGAGAACATTAATTTTCAAAAAGAAAAAAATTAACATGAACCATGCTAAATTTAAAAAAATATGCAATTAATCTCCCCCCTACTTATTACATACATTGTCCCTAATGTATAAATAACTATGAAAGAGAAGAATAAGATAAAACTAAAGTGAAAGAGAAAGAAATCAAATCTAATTTTTTTTTTCTGAAACTTGGGTTGCCTCCGAAGCAGAGCATTTCTTTAACGTCGTTTGCCCCACTTTCTTCCATTTCAAATATACACAGGATCTTCTAACTCCACTTGCTTTACCGTTTCTTCTCGGAATCCTTCATAGAATGGCTTTAGTCGATGACCATTGACCTTGAACTCTTTGTTGGTTTTCAAACTCTTAATATTTACTGCACCATAAGGAAGTACATTAGTAATAACAAAAGGACCTATCCACCTAGAACGAAGTTTACCTAGAAAGAGCTTGAGCCATGAGTGAAAAAGTAAAACCTTCTGTCCAACATCAAAAGTTTTCCTCAAAATCTTCGTATCATGAAATGCCTTTGTTTTTTCGTTGTAAATTCATGAATTCTCATAGGCATTATTCTTAATCTCTTCTAACTCTTGTATTTCCAACTTTCTATGCAAACCAGCCTTGTCTGAATCAAGATTACATTGTTTTACTACGCCAAAAGCCTTATGCTCTAATTCCACCAGTAGATGACATGGCTTACCAACAACTAACCTATAGGGAGACATCCCTATTGGTGTTTTGTAAGCAGTTTGATAAGCCCATAAAGTAGCATTCAATCTAAGACTCCAATCCTTCTTACTTGGGTTAACCGTCTTTTTAAGAATATACTTTATCCCCCTATTAGAAACCTCGGCTTATCTACTTTTTTGAGGATAATATATGGTGGACACCTTATTTGTAACATGATATTTATTTAATAAAGATTCAATCATGTGGCTGCAAAAATAAGTTCCCCTATCACTGATAAGAGCTTTTGGTATTCCAAACCTATTAAAAATGTTAATTTTAACAAAACCTACAACAACCTTAGAATCATCAGTCTTAGTGGTTATAGCTTCCACCCACTTTGAGACATAGTCAATCGCAAGTAATATGTAAATGTTACCAAAAGAATTAGGAAATGGACCTATAAAATCAATGCCCTGCACATAAAAAATTTCATATACTAGAATAGGCGTTTATGGCATGTGATATCTATGAGTTAAATTACCTACTCTTTAGCATTGTTCACATTTTTTACGAAACTTGAAAGTATCATGAAATAAAGTTGGCCAAAAGAAACCACATTCTAAAACTTTATAAGCTATTTTTTTAGACCCAAAATGCCCTTCACATGGATAAGTGTGACAAAAAGTTAGAATAGATTGAAACTCAGTTTCCGGCACGTACCTTCTCATTACCTGATCAGAACATTGCTTCCATAGATATGGTTCATCCCAAATGTAGTACTTGGCATCACTTTTTATCTTTTCTCTTTGAGCTTTAGATAGATCATTTGGTAATGATTTAGTTACCAAAAAGTTGACAATATCAGCATACTAAGGTGTAGCATTCTCTATGGCAAAAAGTTTCTCATCTGGAAATAAGTCATCTAATGGTAATGAATCTTCCTTGCACTTCAATCTACTAAGGTGATTGGCTACGACATTTTCAGCTTATTTCTTGTCCTTGATCTCTAAGTCAAATTCTTGCAGCAAAAAAACCCATCTGATAAGTCTTGGCTTGGCCTCTTTCTTAGACAAGAGGTATTTGATAACTACATAGTCAAAATACACAATTACTTTAGTTCTAAGCAAATAAGGTCAAAATTTTTCAAAAGCAAAAACAATAGAGAAGAGTTCTTTTTCTGTAGAGGTATAGCTACATTGAGCACTATCTAAAGTTCTTAAGGCATAATAAATGACATGTAGGGCTTTTCCAACTTGTTGCCCTAGCACTGCACCCAAGGCATGATTGTTTGCGTCACACATTATCTCGAAAGGCAAGTTCCAATTAGGGGGCTAGATAATGGGGGCTGAAGTTAACAACTCCTTTAGCTTATCAAAAGCTAATTTACAAGCATCATCAAATATGAACTCCACATATTTTGCTAGTAATTTGCAGAAGGGTGAAGCTATCTTCGAGAAATCTTTGATAAACCTGCAATAGAACCTGTATGTCCAAGAAAAGCATGAACTTCCTGCACATTTGTGGGGTAAAACAATGATTGAATAATCTTTATCTTAGCCTTATCAGCTTCAATTCCTCTAGAAGCCACAACATGCCCTAAAACTATTCTCTTTTCTACCATAAAATGGCATTTTTCATAATTTAAAACCAGATTAGTTTCTATACATCTATCTAGCACAAATGTAAGGTTTTCTAAGCATGCATCAAAAGAGTTTCCATATACTGTAAAATCATCCATAAACACTTCAATTATTCTTTTAATGTAATCAGAAAATATGTTTATCATACACTTTTGAAATGTGGCTGGTGCATTGCATAAACCAAATGGCATGCGTCTATATGCAAATATGCCAAAGGGGCAAGTGAAAGTCGTTTTCTCTTGGTCTTCCACTACAATCACAATTTGGTTATAACCAGAATATCCATCAAGAAAATAATAATGTGATTTACCTGCCAATCTTTCTCGTATCTGATCAATAAATGGTAATGGGAAATGATCCTTCCTAGTGGCTGCATTTAGTTTCCTATAATTCACACAAACTCTCTAACCATTTTGCACTTGGGTAGGAATTAACTCATTGTCTTGATTTATAACCACTGTTATCCCACTTTTCTTTGGCACCACATGTATAGGACTTACCCATTTACTATATGATATTGGATAGATCACCCCTGCATCAAGTAACTTCAAGATCTCTTTCATCATCACTTCCTTTATGGGCGGGTTTAGTCTTCTTTGAGCTTTTCTACTCGGTTTTGTGCTTTCCTTTAGTAAAATTCAATGCATACAAGTTGAAAGGCTGATTCATTTGATGTTAGCAATAGTCCATCCAATTGTTGACTTGCATTCTTTCAAACTTTTATCAACCTTTCTTCTTATAACAAAGTTAGGTCTTTGGCTATGATTACCGACAAAGTTTCTCGCTCTCCCAAGAACATACTTCAATTACTCAGGCAATTGCTTCAATTTCACTTTTGGTGCCTGCAAAACAGAAGGTAAAAGTTTGTTATAAGTAATAGGCAAATCTATAAGTGAAACGTTGAACTTTTTAGAGGGAGGAGTCAAAGAATATGAAGTCATGGTATCTTTTTCCAAAATAGCCTTTTGTGTAATTTTTTTCAAATTGTCCTTCTCCAATCCTTAGCTAATGTCTACTTGAAACTCATCATTTTCACCTAAATTAAAAATATCTTGAACAAGCAAATCAAAAATATCGACGTGAAAAACAAAATGTGCTTCACTTGGATATTTCATGGCATCAAAAGTACTGAAACTAATGACCTCACCATCAAACTCCATCGATGAACATCTATATTAGTCTTAGTTGTTTTCATGAATAGCCTTCCTAACAAAATAGTTGTTGAATTAATAGAAAATTCATCTTTCATGTCTAAAATATCAAAATCAGCCGAAAATACCAAATTATTGACTTGAACTAAGATATGCTCCACCATACCATCTGGGTAAACATTTAACCTATCTGCCAGTTGAATGATAACACCAGTTTTTTTTAAAATTTCCAATGTTCAATTTATTAAATATAGACATAGGCATGACATTAATGGATGACGATAGATCAGACATTGCCCTTTCAATTGTATTTCCTATTCTACATGGAATAGTAAATGAACCTGGATCCTTACACTTGAGAGGTTGCTTTCTTTGAATCACTACAGACACATTTTCCCCCAAACTTACCTTTTCATTAACCTTATACTTTCTCTTTGTTGTACACATCTCCTTGAGGAATTTAGCATACTTGGGCACTTGCTTTATAGCGTCCAAGAGAGGTATGTTCACTTGAACATTCCGAAAGGTGTCTAGTATGTCTTTCTCCAACTCTTCCTTTTTAAACCTAGCAGAACGACCAGGAAAAGGGGGTAAAACTTTAAAACCAATTGACAGAGTTAGGCACTACCTCGTCGGTCTTGGTTTGCAGAAGTGTCTCGAGTTCCATAACTTTCTCATGTTCTAATTCGGCCTTACTTGCATCTAGTTGGCTAATTTTTTTTTCTTTTTTGGTGTAAATGAGAGTTACGGCATTAACTCCCTCTTTTGGATTAATCACTATTTGGGAAGGTAACTTTTTCGAACCTTGGCTTTCCAACTTACTCAAGGATATTGCAATTTAGCCTATCTGTCTCTCTAAATTGATAAGTTTTGCATCATTTTCTTGTTGAAACTTAACTTAATTAATTGCAAGCATTTTTACAATATCCTCAAGAAAGTTACCTGATTCCTTAGAAGGTTGTTTTCTAGGTTGATATGAAGAGGTTGATAGATTTTCCTGTTGAAAGTTAAAATTTCTGCCTCATTGATTCCCATAACTAAAGTTGGGATGATCTCTCCATCCAGGGTTATAAGTTTTAGAGAATGGATCATATTTGCTTTGAGATTGTCCGAGGAATCCACCAATTGCATTGACATTCTCTGAGTAGTCTTTTTGAAAGGTAGGACATATATCAGTCATGTGTCATTGAGTTGAACAAATCCCGTATACTTTTACTTGCATGTTTTCGATAGTAATTTGACACACGAGTGAAGTAAGATCAGAAATTTCATTTTGCAAGGATTGTGTACTCACCTCACTAACATTCCTTGCGAAATAATTAGTCCTTGTGCCAAATTATTAAGTGTTGGCTGCCATGTTGGAGAATAAGGCTCTTGCTTCATTAGGTGTTTTGTCGACCAATGCACATTCAAAGTCTGCATTGATCATGCTTCTTTCCATAGGAAGCAAGCCTTAATAAAAGTATTGGATCAAAAGTTGCTTCAAGATTTGATGATGAAGGTAGCTTGCACACAACCTTTTGAATCTTTCCCAATACTGGTACAATGTTTCCCTTTGATTTTGCCTTATTCCGTAAATCTCTTTTCTAATACTCGCAGCTTTAAAGGCTAGAAAATACTTCTCCAGAAAGAGCCTTGCCATTTCGTCCCAAGTAGTCACTGATCCGGAGGGAAGATAGTAGAGCCAATCTTTCGTTAAATCTCCGAAGGAGAATGGGAAAGCCCTTAACTTTACTTGATCTTCCATCACCCCCAGTGGTTTCATGCCCGAATAGATCATATCAAACTCCTTAAGGTGCTTATTTGGATCTTCCCCTGTAAGACCATGAAAGATAGATAATAAGCAAATAAGACCATATTTGAGTTCAAATGGTTGTTGTAAATTAGGAAAATTAATGCAAAGAGGTTGAGATATGATACTTCAAGTAGCAAGCTCCTTTAGTGTGTGCTCCTAAACATTCTGTTCAAGAGCCATGATTTCTATTCTTGATGCACTCGAGGAAGTTGAAGAGTGGATGGATGGCGTCCTTGGAGGTGATTGATTTGGAGAGGATGTAGAAGCTGAAGATTCTTGCGCAATTGCTTCTAATGCTTTGAAGTTTGTGAAAGATTCGATTTCTTGAATGAATTGCCTTATCCTATGAAGCCTTATGTCTTCAAAGGACATATACCTGTAAAATGAACAAGCAAATAAAATCTAATAAAAAGAAATAACAAAATAACAATTATACTTAACTAATAGGTCTCCAACAAAGGCCCTAAAAATTTGGTAGTTATCGATGCTACCCGTTTATAATGCTCACTTCCTTTAGCTTGATTTTTATATTTGTAGTGTAGGGAAGTAGAGATCGTGTCCTACAAGAACCTTTAGAAGTTCAACACTGACTTCGAGAATAGAAAGAAAAGAAATGATGGGACAGGAAAAATGGTAGAATCTAATTAATAAAAGTAAATAGGGGTTTAAATTGTTTTTAATTTAAAACAAAACAAAAAAAACCTTGAAAATAATTTAATAAAAATTAATAATGAAAAGACTTTAGCACTAAATCAATATTGCTTACTAGCGTATCATCATCAATCATTGAAAACTCATATGCATTTTGTAAACAAATAAATCAGCCATGGAATTAAACATATTGACTTCTTTACTTTTCCTTACTTCCTAATTAACCAAATTAAGCACTATGATTAACCCTTATCATTTAATTACCCTAAAAAAAGCTTTAGAATATAATTAAAAGACTGCTTTAAAAACTAGAAAAGTTTAAATGATTTAATCTAACAAAATCAAAAGCTGATTTTATTTAAGAAAGACTTGTATTTTTCATAACTTTTAAAATGAAAACTTGAACATCCTTATTAAAGTTATTTGCTATTTATATAAAACCAATCAAACTATTACGTATTTGATTAATTAAACTAGCTCTAGATTAAATATGAGAAAACTACTAGTATGCATCCTGGAAGTTGAAATCATATAACCATGACATTTAAATAGAAAAAAAATAAGATATTTGTAAAAAAAATGACTTTGAGAACAAATTCATTTATTTCTCATGATGAATAATACAAAAGCTTACAAATCTTTTTACTACCAAATAAAAAACTTAGAAAGACATAATTTAGAAAATAATAAATATAATAGAGAGGAAGAATAAGAATGAAATGATTAAAATTGTTTAACCTCCTTAATTTATAGGGAAAGAATTCAACTAAAACTAGGTATAAAGATAATTACATTAATTTATCAAATAAAAATAAAAAATTAATCTTTAATCTTTATCTTGATCTCTTAAGAGGTTATGTGCAATCTTGTTTCTAAATGTAGCCATAAAGTTGGATTTGTGGCTGATTTTCTTTATTTATCTAAGAGATAAATGTAATCTTCAAAGGTAATTATTCCAGCTTTCAAACTCTTAACCAAGTAGAACTTTATCTTTTAACTTCTCCTAGTATGATCAAAGTGTTTCAAGATCAGCTTATTAGAATTCAAAACACACACGGATTCCCTAACTTAGCCAATTTCTGCTTCTTTTGTATTTTTCATCCAATTAAATCTTGCAAAAAAAAATAAATGCTTATGAAAATCATAAAAAATAACTAGAAAAGATTAAGATAGAAGAATAATTTATATAAAATTAATCACTTATCAATTAAGCACTTATCCTCTCTCGCTCTTCCATCTACCTTAGGTATATGTGAAAGTTAAACTGGCAAGAAAAGTTTAGCTTGTTAGAGTTTATATGCATGTTCACAGATAGGTGGGATGCATTAGTTGAATTTGCTTGAGCATGTTAGTTTGTCCGCCAGAGAAATTATTAGAAGAAAAAGAAAAATAAAGAAAAATATAGAAAATTAATGTTGTCTTATCTTTTTGCAATTAAAGTGTTGTAATGGGTGTAAACATTATTTTTGAAAGTAGCGGTTGTGTTGGAGTTCTGCTATGGAAATAAAATTTGAGCTGTCAGTATAACAATTATGGAAGGCTTTTGCTTTTTTACTCTTTGTTATTGCAGTGCAATCAAGCTGATAACTTCAAAGTTGGTTGCACTTTTTAGCTTAGTGTTGGATTCTAACGTGTCCACCTCTTTAAAGTTTGTTTATGATAACCACTTTTTGTAAACTTTTAGCTCTAGGAATTTTTTTACTCTTCATTCTTTAAGCTAATATTTCATTCAATTTTAGGGGACCGTGTGAAATATATTGGACCTAATATGCATAGTAAAGCCAACAAACAGTAAGAAATGGATTAATTTACCTATATCTTGCTTTGGTTGTATGTATTTAACATTTTTATTTATATGGTCGATTTCTTAGATTTTGCTTTGTCTTTCTGTAGTAATTTCAACCATGCTGATTTATAAAAAGAATTTAAAATGAAGAGCATCTATATTTGAAATTCTTTAACTTTTAATAATAATGCTAAAAAGAAGAAAAATAGAGACTCTAATTAGGTTATTTTAGAGGTTACCACAATGGTGACAGATCTCTTATCATTTTGCTATTTATTTTACTATTTCTGTTTTGTTTCCTTTTGGTACGAACATTTATTTTGGGTTCCAAATGATGGAAGGAAAAATGAGCAGTCATTTTCCATCTGCTGATAAGATACCTTATTGATTAGTCTCATGATATGCTCTAGAATTTTGAATTTTCTCTCTCTTCTCTAGAGTATCAAGGTTACACGTTTTTGTTTGTTGAAATCAAAGGGTTTGAGCTACTAATTATTTGTATATAATGATTGCAAATAACCAAGCTTATAGGGAGGTCATAGATGTTTTTTGCCTACGAGAAACACCTCCTAAGTCCATCTTTTCCTTGAGCTTCCATTTTTCCTTCCAATGATTTTGACATATATATATATATGTATATATGCATCATAGGATCATATTGTGGAAGATACCAACATCTGATGGTCCAACTAATGTTTATACGAGTATTCGAGACAGGTGGGTTTGTAAGTCGATCTGATGTATAAGAAAAGAGCTTTTAAACCTATTATTCTTAAGGTTTATTGAAAAAGCATTTTTTAGTGATGTTTCATTCTCATTTTGGGATCTTGTTGGTTTTTTTGTGTCTTCCACAATGTTTTCCAATGAGCAAATGATGCAAAGTAATTTTTTAGTGGATGGATAAAGTTTGGTAACTAAGCGAGATCTAAGCCTTTATAACATTAGAAACTTAGAAAAATGGCAGTGGTTTTTTTCTTTCATTACTTTGGGTTCAGTAATTTTTTATTCAAAAATTTACTCTGATCTTTTCAATAGTGGTATTTTTCTTCTAGTTATGGAAGTTGTAACTGTGTATTTTTAATACATCAAATCCTTTAACTTCATAGATATTTTTTTTTTACTTCTACTCAAGTCTTGTCTTTATCTTTTTTCTCTTGAATTCATTCTTAGTTAGGATGAATTCAAACTATTTGCTTCAGATTATGCTCATTGATCTATGAAATTCTAATATTAATCAAGGCACTAGATAGGTTGCTATTTAGTTATGGCTGTCTAACCAATGTAGATATAATGAATTCATTGATAGTTGTATCGAGCTTCAAAATCATCAATGTACAATAAGGAAACTCCAAAAGGTTTTGGTGTAAGAATGTGGCTAGATCCAAATATAGAGGAAACATGATGGAAACTGTATCGTCATGAAAATCTTTGAATGTGAACATCTTTTTATTGGAACCTATGTTTTATCTTTAAAGTATATGACAACTAATAGTTTAATAGATATTATTGGCAACATATGAGAAAATTTCTTTTTCCTTATCTTTTTTAATTTTTTTAATAGAGGGTGATGAGTGAGAAATTTTTTTTAATGCAAATACATATCTTTGACATAGTTTTTATTTTATTTAATTTACTTTTTCTTGATTAAATGAGTCAAGGGCTCGTTAACTGTTAATTGTTATTATTATTACTTGTAGTTCCAACTACCCTTGCTGATTTTAGAAGTTTTGGCCTTTTAATGACATTTAATCCGGTTACATTCATCTTGAGTTCTTTGGATATTCTAGAATAGATAGGTGGACAATTATGGTGGGAAAAGGTAGAATGTGATCATACAAATTTAGTATTTCTGACAATTGGATTGAAAGTGGCTGAGTTATTTTCATATTCCAAGTATTAGGGTTTTTCTTTGTAAAAAATTGTCAAAAGGTTTATTAGTTTTTCAATCATGATAGTGAGGAAAGGATAATTGGACATCCTTTATATTTAGAGCATAATATTCTTCTTAACAATGTGCTAGTTTGATGTTTTAAAATCTAATTTGACTGCACAAGATATGATTGAATATTTGGTATTAATATGTTACAGTGATTAGCGTTATGAGTGGTTCTATGTTTCAATTATTTAAAACAATTCAGATAGTATGCTGTATTAGTTATGCATATGATTAAACTTTTTGTTGAGGTCCCGAGTATTTATAGCAAATTATCTAAAACCTAGAGTTATTGCTTTTATTTATCTTTTGCAATGCATTTTTTTGTGTTTGTAGCTCTTTCTTCTAGTCTGGCATACTTTTCTCTTAAGGGAACTATGCTTGAAGTCATTAGTTATATATTTCTAGTTTAAATGTCCCAATTTTGATATTCTTATAGCATTTTTAACTAATTTGTGATGTTTGTGGACCTTTATCTAGCAACCAACATGAGGAGGTATATGAGGTGAACGAAAACAAAGTCGCTATCATTTTGGATATTTGCACTGATACTAGAATAAAAGAAAAAGAGAAGGATGAGAAGTCCACTGAATCTGCAAGCCCAACAGTTAATTGGTTGAATGGATGCATTTTATGTCATCAGAGATTATATTTTTGAGTTTCATCCAAAATCCACTTTTTATCCTATTTATTCATCAGGTTTTAAGTTTTCATAATACTGTTCTTGCCTCAGTATATCCTTCTACTAAAATTTAGTGTATTAAGAGCTTTTTTAAATAATAAGCTTTAGAAGTTCTCAACCAAAAATTGTCAACTGTATAAACCAAATATAATGCTTGTGTTTGAAGGAAATACTGGATTATTGAAAGATTAACATGAATGTGTTGCTTGAGCTAATCTTTTTTGTTGACAATTATTCCATTGTTTTAAATAGGCAAGATATTTTTTAAAAAAGCACATCAGTTGATGGAAAAAGCTATTGGATCAATCTCATGTTTTCTTTCATCAACCTTGGTTTTTTAGGAACTATTTGCTTAAAAAATTATTGAGCTGCCAAAACTATTTTTTGGCTTTTTTTTTATGTAAACGTATGAAAAGGAATTTTTTTCTTCCTACGCTTGAGATCCTCTAAATACAATATAATATTTTCTATTTACGTAATTTTTTATGCCTTCTAGATGTTAATATATTTTATTACACTGTTTAAATATTATATTATGTGAGAATTTGTTTGGTTTGCATTGATATTTTTTTCCTTTTTGTGCACACATTTATGACTGTTTATTTGAATCTAATTTATTGCTATTAGTGTTAGCAAGGTATTGTTTTCTTCAATTTAAATGAATTGATAACGTGTCTGTGGTTAAGGATGTTGACCATGACCATAAGACTCCGGCAGAAGACTGTTTTATTGCCATGGAAGCTTTATTCAAGGTAAAATTTTCAAATATATATTTTTAACAACTTTCACTAGCATGTTACGATAGAATTTAACAATAGAAGTGATTCAAATGAAAAAGAATAGAAGATCTTACCACTACCTCAGCACGTCAAATTCTTTATTTCCTTTTGCTTTAGATTTCGTTTTTCTTGGTTTTAGAGGTTGTATAAATACCTCTAGTAAGTAAAAGCTGATGTCTGATAGCCACAAAATCTGCTGCCTTTTAGCTGTATGAGGTAAAACTCAATGCCTAATTAGCCTTAGAAAGGTGTTTAGTAGTGCTCTAAATTTTGTTATTTTTTTGGCTCGTTCCAACACTTGTGTTGGATTTGGATTTTAAAATTTAAATTCATTGTTTGGCAGTGATTTTTGAAAACTAGATTTTGATTTGAGGCAAATACACTAGGGTTTTTAAAAGTTCAAATTAGGATTTCACATTACTTTAGAAAATAGAAATATGTCAAATTCAAGCCAACTTATGTTGTCTCTATTCTCAAAGGTTAAAATCTTGAACTTTTAATCCTAAGTTCATCTTAAAAAGGGAAAAAATTATGAATTTTAAGAAGAAATTTGAAATCTAAAAATTTAAAATCATTCAAATTAAATCCCCAAAGAATTCTACTTTTATTTTGTCGACAAGCAAAGATGTTTCCTAATATATTAATTAACTCTTAACCTTGGCTTCCTTGATGTTTGCTTTTGCCTTCTTTTTAGGTTTTGCATTCTAAGCAATCTCTTATTGTATATTCTCAAGATTCTTCACAATGGTTGTCTAATGCGACTCCCAAGTAAAGACGTAAAAAGTTTGTCAACAAGGTTCATGAAATGTTTGACAAATTATTAGGTCCTATTATTTTGATTTGTGGGCAAAACAAATTTGAAACTTGATCAAAGAAGAAAATGAAATTTGTAAGCATTGAGGGTTGATAACTAAATCTTTGATAACTAAATCTTTCAATATTTAGTTTATTTTTAATAGTTTAAACTAAAGAATTCTTGCACTTAAGTAAAAGCACACTTCAGATCATAAGTTGTTGCTTGTCTTTACCTTATAGTAATATATCTGGCATAGAAGTTATTGTTTTATTTAAGAGTTGATCCTGTAGTTTTATCTTATTTGGATTTTTGAGATTCTTTTTCAATTATTGGTAACTTCCTGCCATTTTTAGTGCTTGTATAGGGTATAGGCTATAACATATTGCTAATAGAAGCTCCTGTAATATATTATCAATATATACTTTTGCATTTCTATTGTGCTGCCATTTTGTTGATTCTTGGTTAAAGATAATTTTACGTGTATCTCATCAATCTCAATAAAATAACTCAGCTACCTGCTGGACTTTAATTCCTTACAACGACACTTATATCTTTATAATTCAAGTGCTATCAAATAGGCCTTTTTTTTTTCTTTCTAAACTTTGTGTCTAAACTATTTCTTGGTGATTTAATTACTCAATGCCTAAAGGGTGGTGGAAGGGTTGGAAAAGAGCTGAGAATTTCTCGATCTTCATCTACGATGTGTTCTACATAGGCATGATTATGGTTGAGTGATGATTTTTCCCCTTTTTTTTTTGCTTTAAATAGGTGCATTATTAAAGCAAGTTATTATTTTTTATGTTATTTAAATATTAAAAAAATGAGATTCTTTTATATGTTTTTTCATTTTTATAGTTTCTAAAGTGCTTTTATTATTATGGCTTTTTATTATCTTTAAATTCAAGCTCTCTTTCTTTTTCTCTCTCTTTCTTTCTATAGATATATTTGAGCAATATTTTAACATGAGTTATCTGTATTTTGTAGCCTCACACTTTAAAGCACCTTACTGAGGGCCTTAAAGTAACCAAGATGTTTGACGATGATGAACTATATGCTCTCTACTATTGTTTCATATTTGCATCCTCCTAAAGTAATTCCAAGTGGAAAGAGAAGAAACTTAAGATTAGTCTTAATTATCCAAATATCTCTCTCTCTTTCTCTCTTTTTTCATCTCTTATTACTCTTCTCAGGAAGAAGATCTCTTTGAAATATTTAATAAATAACTTGGTGAGGTTCGAAGAATCATGATATCAAAAAGCAATCTAAATGAATTATATAAGGCATGCAGTCAATTTCAATTTGATTATTTAGCAACTTTTATGATCAATTTTAAGGATGAAATTGGTTTCAGCCGTGGAGTGCCAATGAAATTGAGACTTACTACTAAATATCATTGTAACATTTTGTTTGTTGTGGGAATTTTTATTGCTGAAATGATTGTTTTATAGGTTCTGGAAGAAAATAAACTATCAATGTTTGGATATATTAAATGCAAGTATTGATGGTGTGATATTGACGAAGTGAAGTAAAAATTCTCATAAATGTACTTTTAACAATTTTATTTTAATAAATTATTATTAATTTAAGTCTTTGATAAAAAAATGGTAGATAATGTTTACCATTCATGTTTTTGTATGTCAAAGTTACTTGGCCAAGAACAAATATAATCTTGTTCTAATGAGTCGATTTGACCATTAAAATAAGATCAATTTTATTTTAACTTTTGATATGTGAATCACATGGTGTCATTGTTAGCATTGCCAACTTTGCCCTTATGATTGTAATAAGAAATGCCATCAACTATTGTTTGCTATGGCCATGTTAAGTTGAAAAGCTAAAAACTTCGTAATTACATATGCTGGTTCTGTTGACTTGTGCTAGATCACTATGCATATCATTTAATTTCTTTTATATTATAAATAGTTTGTACTAAGCTACCCTTTTAAATTTTTTGTCAGAAGCTAAAAATGTTGTTGGTTGGGCTAAAAACCATTATTTATCATCTTGCACGATCCCTTCTTTAAAAGGTGAAAGATTATGTTTGCCTTGTGAAATATTTGTATCCCTAAAGTGATAAAATATGTGCATGCATGTTAGGGATCATGTATGTTTATGCTTTATATATGCATAAAAAATATCAAAGATTCCACCACTTAATTTTTTTCTTTTTCTTCATTTCATGTGAAGTCTTGAAATTGCAATTTTGAAATTAAAGGAGCCAGAAACATTGTCATAAAAGCCTACGCAAAACTTGAAGGTATGAATTACATTCCCATTATTTACAAAGAAATGTTGAAATCTAAATGCAACATCAACACTGATACTTCATACAAATTTTGCAAAACCTTACAAAGGATGAGTATGAAAGCAACTTTATTTTAGCTGTGGTAGCACATGGAGAAATTAGTGTCAAATTTGATGATATAGGTTCTCTTGAAGATGTGAAGAAAGTATTAAATGAACTTATCATTCTTTCAATGAAAAGGCTTGAATTTTTTTCTCATAGAAATTTATTGCAAGTATTTTAACTTATATTTTTGTGGATGCTAATGGAAATTGGACTTTTTTTTAATCTTACAAAAGAATATTACTTTTTAATCTTATTGGAATTGGAAAAACTCTTTTTGCTAAGGCATTAGCAACAAAAGTTGAGGCAAGCTTTATTAGCATAATTGGTTTAACTTTAAATTGAAGGTATGCAAAAATTAATGTTATCAAGTTAATGAGATTTTAGTACCTGTTTCATTTTGTAGACCTTGTATTTATCTAAAACCATATTTTTTGCTTTATATTCGCCTGATTTTACCAAATTTTCATTTCCAAATTAATAATAATTTTTATGGTTAAGGCAAATACTATTTCAGCCTGAAGTAACTAACTGATGAAATTATTAAAATATTTATCAACTTATTTATCATCTTGACTAGTTTCTAGTTTTTCATGCTAGTCAATGCAATTTTGTCTACAAAGGCATTAACACTTTGTCTTGTCTAAATGTCTTTGATTTGTTTTTATTTTATCCTTTATTATGTATCTTTATTTTTTGATATTGAAATACTTTTAAAATTATATTAGATTAAAAGTTTAACGATAATTGAAGGTGTGCTGGTGTTAAAGTAATGATACTACTTATGGTAGCATTTCATTTGGACAAACTATATTAATTTATACGTCATGACCAAATGAATAAAAGGAAAGAAAAAAGAAAACCTATACATCATAGCTAGAAGAAAAAAAAAAGAAGGAAAAACGAAGATTATAAAGATAAAAATCGAAGATAAAGTCTCTGTTTACCTAAAAATACTTAAAATCTTGATATTACATTTTTCTTCTTCACTGTGGTTTGGAGATGCTAAAAAGCTCACCGAAGCACTCTTTCCTTTGCTAGCAAGCTAGCACCAGTTAGTATATTTGTTGATAATGTGAGTTCCTTTTGGAAAAAACTATTTTCTAGTAAGCTATTGTGAACATTATTTATTTATTAACATAGTGTTTTTGGAATGACTCAAAGATTGAATGAATTAATCTTAAGTGAAGGTTATCCTTTCTTACAGTATATACTTTTTTCATTTCTAGAAAAGAATTGGTATTCTCTCTTTTAAAATGGAGCAATTCCTAGAAGATCTTTTATGCAAGGTAAATGGCAAAAATAAAAGAAATAAAGTAAAAACCATTACATACTCTATAGTGTAAATAAATGCGGAGTAGAAAATTCTTGTCAAAGAGTGTAACTAAAGAGGCCTACTTCGTGAGTTCGTTTAAAATTTTAGTTGAAAGCAATGATGTTAATTAATTTCTTGCAATATGTAATACTTTGCAATTTCACATGAACAATGTGCTTTTTTCTAGATATATAAATATGAATACCTGTTAGATTCCCTAAAGGTTTTCAATTATATTTCTTTTTTTAAAGATTTTCGGCTATTTTTTGTTGATGCTTTGGATTAACTTTTGGGAATTGAATTTTGCATCATAGGTTGATAGTTTACTGTGTGCTCAAGGCAGTGGTTTTGAGCATGAGGCAACTAGGAGAATGGAAAATGAGTTCATGGCAAGATGAGATGGATTAAAATCAAAAGATAGCCAAAAAATCCTTATCTTTAGTGCCATATATAGGCTATTTGATCTTGATGATGCTATTATTCATCGCTTAGCAAAAAAGTAAATCTGACACTTATGAGGACTTTCTGCAATTAAGTTTCTCTTCTGTATTTGCTAATAGTTACAATAGCAATCAGTATTGCTTTTAAGTTATGTTGGATGGTCATTTAGGATTTATGTCAAATACCAGATGCTGGAAACTGCATGAATATATTGAAAATATTTCTTGCATAAGAGAATATAAAATTTCTCATTTGAGGAACTTACAAATGCAATAGAGGGGTGTTTAGGTAGTGATTTAAAGGTAAAATTATTGATTTTAGTGTCATTTGAAGTGTTGAATTCTGGACTTATATTTCTCCAAAATTTTACATGCAGAACCTTTATATAACCGTTGCATACGAGCTTGTGCAAGAACTTCTAGAAAAAGAAAAGAAGGTACTTGTATTTCACTTAAATGATGTATTAATACGATAGTGCTTCTAGGATAATTTTTCACTTAACATTTTTATTTTATGCACTTCACGCATTTTCTTCTTGCATCTTCTATGGCATTTTGCAAAAAAAAACTATTGCACATTATTTTTATGCACTCTGTCGAAGGAGAAATCCTTACATTTAGTTATGGAAGTGCTAACATTTAGTTATGGAAGTGCTATATTCAAAAAGCAAATGATGTATTTATAATGCAGAAATATACAATTTGACTCTCATGTTTACTTTTTTCACTTTGATTATCTAGGGTGGCAAAAATGATGGAACTACAATACTAAGGACCTTAATTTAGATGACTTCATTCAATCAAAAATAAGGTAGCGTAGGTAATGAATACATCGATTTTGATTTCGCTGTCTTATTTTATATGACATGTAAAACTTTTATGTTTGTATGTATGATCATGAGTTATAAATAATATCCTAAATTGAGTTGTTTCTCTCAAGGGATATCATATATAGTGTTCAGGTATATGTTCAATCCATCTCTTCATTTTTTTTTGAATTACAAGTATTTGACATTTATATCCTTGCATGTTTGGATAAGATATGAGGATATGATCCAACAAAAACCCTCTAAATACTTGAATAACTTAGGAAAAATTAAACATTACTCATGTTAGACACACATCCATGTTCAAAGCTTGCATCCAAGTTCGAATAACATAAGTTAAGGTTATTATGTATTTTGGTAAACATGAGGATTATGATAATGATGGTGATGATGTTGAGTTTCATGTGTGGTGATTGTTAATGTCAATGTGAAATAGGTGGGTCTATTTATTGCTTATGATACTGCTAGTATGAATGAGTTGAGAAAATGGAACGAGTAATATGGTGAAGGTGGTAGTAGAAAGAAGTCACCTATTGGTTTTTGTTATTAAAAAAAAATGATAACTTTGCTTAATTTTTTATTTTGATTTTAATTTTCATCTATTTTTTACGGATGAGAAAAAAAAGAGAAGAGCAACATGTAGCATTAGTATAACTTAGGTGTTCAATGAAATGGTCCTCTCTTTATTGTTCGATGTTGTAAGTTGGGTGAGGGAATGAGGGCATACCCTGATTGTACGCTATTTATCAAGTACAAATTGTAGTACTTTTAGTTTATGTTTTTCGAACTTTTATCTTTTTAATATTATGTTCGATATTTGTATTCATCGTATGTAGAAAAGCTTTGAAAAATAATTAATATTATATATATCAAACATGCATTGTACTTGATATTTACTTTTGAGTTTGGATAATATAGATAGTACTCCAATGTTGTATAAGATGTTATTGCTTTTGCTAGCATTGCATTTAAAATTATAAAATTGTATTTTGTTTGTTAAATAAATGTTCTTTTGCGCTTTTTTTTTTTGAAAAAGATAAATATTGAATCCTAAAACTAGGATTTATTTCCTCTTCTATTCTATCCTTAAATATTCTTTGATAACCAAATTTACTAATGAACTTAACTTATGGCATGTTTGGTTCATTAAAATGAAATAAAGCTATAATATAATTGTTATTATATGAGAATAAAATAGACTTAGAATGAAATGAAATAGCTATAGCAGTAGTTTAGTTTAATAGTATAGAATACTATAAAGTTTAAATTCTCAACAAAAGATACTCAAATTTTTTAAAAATAATTTTTTATTTCACTTAAAGTTGAAATTACTATTTAATGGGTGGGACATTGAATGGCTATTCAATAATTTCATAAAATACAATCGTAATTAATTATTTCACAAAATAATTATTCCAGAAACAAAAAAATCAAATTATTTTAATGCGCTGAATAGACTCGTAATGAAATAGCTATTACAACGAACTAAACATACGATTAAATTTTAATTAAATACTATAATGATATTATTTTTCGAGCAAAACTATAATGATGCTATTACTACCTATTATAATAATGGATATTAATGACACAAAGGGTAGCCTTCTATTATTTAAAATTATACATATATATATATATATATATATATATATATATATATATATATAGAACAAAATATCTCTCCCCT
>JBBYHM010368558.1:0-18637 GCA_038381775.1 Adansonia rubrostipa | reverse complement strand
CTGTTGGAGTTCACAATTTCTGACAATTATTCTATCATTGCATGTTCTAACGAAATTTTATGTTAGAAATAGGTTTTATAGGTGAAAATATGAGTTTTAAAAAATTCAAAATTTCTTAGTGAAATTTTTCGGAAAAAATGTTAGAAATTCCATCACTCAAAGGATTAGAAATTTCATCACTCAAAGGATTAATTGTGTTAGAATTACTTAACCCCTTTTTTCCTTTTTATATTCTCTGTCTTCTCTATCTTCTTTGATCACTCCTTTCTTGCATGCCGCTATCCAAGCCCACAGCCAACCCCTATCAATACCCTTCCCTAACCAAACAACACCCTCATTACCTATTCCTATTTCTCTTTTTTTTTTCTCTATTTTTTTTGTCTTCTTCCTCTTTCAAAACCAGAGAGAATATCCAATAGACTTGTTCTCGCCAATGGATAAAGCCTCATCTTTGCTTTGGTCATCAACTTTTCTTCATTCTCCCTGTTTTCATTGGCAGTCTTCTCACTGACTATCAACGCCTTAACCCTTTAGATCTTATGGTTTTCTGAAATCCAATCAGATTGGAGTTAGGGATATTTAATCAATAAGGTAAACCCATGGCTAGACTATAGTAATACAAGTTTTTCCTTCATGTTAGTAGCATGATTGACAATCATGAAACCATTAATTAGATGAGGCCCATAAAACAAAAAAGGCTTCGCAAAAGAATAATAAAGAGTTATCATTATGGGATTCTAATACATCGAAGCCATGTTCCTAAAACTATTCTTGGTCACTGTATTAACAAGTGGGGCATTAGCAATGCTCAAAGACTGGCACATGTTATGCCTTTTTACTTATGAAGTAAGCAACCGATCTTATAAGTTGAGTAATAAAAGAGACTTGGGATGGCATGTAGGTGCCTGTTTTGTGAAAACAAGTTTAATGGACATAACTTTAATGAGAACTCTATTTAATATTAGTCACTCAAGTGTTTATAAAAATGTTTGTATATGCCAATTATGTAATTAGTCCTTAAACTTATAATACAAAATCATCTTGTATGGGGATTGTCACAATTTGATTTCATTTGAACGATTCCACAAGGAAAGATGCCTACAGTAGGTGATTTTGAATATGACATGAAGCATACGAAGATGGATACGTGATCTAGAGAAGATTCACCACTCCTAATGACATTAGAGATGTATCTTGTCTATTGTTGGCTATGATTAATTGGACTAAAGTCTTTGGCTAAAGTAAGATGAATTTAAAAGTTATTTTTTCTCTAAATTCACGTCGTTAACTATGAGTTACAAGAACTAATATGGATTGAAGCATGAGTAGACATTATACCATTCTTATGTTCACTCCGAGATATTCGGTGCAAGAACCAAATTACGCTGTTACACTTGTCACAAAAAGGTTTTAATAAGATCACCTTGACTCTTCAACATTTGAGTGGTCATAATGGTTGCAAGATCTCGCTCATGATCGATGTTCATAAATAGTAAACTATTTGTAAAAGCATAGATTACCGCTTATATTCATTGTCAATATGTTGGGAACCTAATGGGTCACACACAATAGGATAAATAAGTTGGATTAAAATCGAGATTCAATTAAGTTGAACTTAGTTTAATATAAGGTAAATTATGGATGACTTAATTGTTAAGATATATATTGGATTTATGAAATCTAATCTTGACTGTCATAATATTGCAAAAAAGATAAGAATGTCTTATCAAGACAATGTCTAATTGTAGAGGTATGATTATGGTTGTCTTAATCGATTTGGGTTGTGAAAGAGTTTCAATATTAACTATGATATTTAATTAAGAACTAAAATCATACAATTATCTTAATCTTAGCTAATTATTGTCCCTAATTGTTATGGTAAATTAGATAATTAGTTATTAAGTATGTAATTGGATTTAAGTAAAATAAAATGGTTTTACTTGGGTAAGAAGTCATGTGAATCTTAAGCATAGCTGAACCCACCTTTCTTAGCTTGTTTTGTGGTTTGCTTTTGAACAAGCCTACCAAGACTTAGGTTGCCATGACTGAAATCCAAGATTGGCTTATTTAGTGTTTAGATCAGCCAAGATGCTAATTTTTTTAGTACCTTAATAAATCTTAGTTAATGTATGTGCAATAGTTTCATCTTGATTAGGAGAGTCTGATATGATCAAACAACACTTTATTAAACACTAAAAGGTGTATCGGCCTAGGGGTATATGAGAAAGAAACAATTCTTTAATTGAAAAACTAATTTTCGGAGAAAGAAAATCGCAACAAAGAGTCGATTTAACCCTAGGCACTATAGTCATTCTAACTGCCTCCTCTATTTTTATTTATTGTTTTCATTTCCTTTTTATTAAGAAATGTTCTTAATTCTTCTTCAAAGTGAAAATAGCTACGTAACCTTTTAATTATAAGCGATCTTTTAGGTAGCACTAAAGAATCCCTATCGCTTGAGAAGGTTTTACCTTCATTTTTGGGGATCATTGTTGGAGGCAATATGTTTAGTTACTTGTGGTCTAGGAGAAGCCGTAAAGTTGCCAATCTTGAACGCTTCTTCTTATAGGATTTTCACCTCAACAGTTATAGGTTTTTAAAGAGGTATGGCATCTAAGCTAGTGCTTCTTAGAGACCATATTGATTAGGTAAAAAGTTTTGTAATCATATTAAATCATGAACTAAAGATTCAAAATAAATCTGATTGTTTCTTTGATTTATTTCTCACTGCGCTTATGTTTTACTGTAAATCTTGTATTTTTATTTTTATCAATCATTGAGCATGAGGCTAGATGTGGGAATACATGATTCCCTTCACCTTTGGAGGGACTTTAACATCTTCCTTGATGGTGTTCTCCATAAATACAGTAGCAATGGTAAAGCTTCTCCTAGGCTGGCTTCTTTATTTAGATCCCTTACCCCTAACCTTCTATTTCTTAGCAAAGAGGTCCTGCTCATTTCTATCTGGCTTTTTCGATGTTGTTAACTTCATAAACTTTTGTATTGCAAGAAGCTCTTTTAACTCCTTGGAGCCCACATCTACAAGAAAATAAAGAATAAGATAAGATAACACAAATGCTCAAACTATAGACTTAATGAAAATAACTACTTTCAAAAATTTCTCTAAAGTTATTATCTTTCTATGCTCCTATTAGCTAAGACCACACCTTTTAGTTAGAACTACTCGTACTTACCACCCCATTGGCAGAATACAAGTTATCTTTCTTTAACATAACATTAAACTCAAACCCTTGCTCATTTTCCTTTATGCAAACATTGTCCATCTTTTGCTCCAACAACTTTGCTCCATTGGAATTTAGAGAGAAAGACAACTCCACCGTGAAAGGAACCACCAATATAGATATTGGAAGAGGACACTAGGGCACAACAATGAACATGTCCCAAAAGTATCCAACTCATATTCCTTCAAAATTTGAAAGTGACACGTCTATTAATTAGATAAAAAACATGCTAATTGTAGCATCAACTCTTCAACGTCAATGAGCCTTACCTTCTTTTATTTTTTTTTTTTGTGGGCCAACCAAGAAGAGTAGGACGGTTGATGTCACTATTGTTAGATTGGCCTATCTAGCCAGCTAGATGAGATGTAAAGAACACCCTTAATAGGTCTGTTCCTTCTTTGGGCGAGTGCAAAGCCTCTTGTTTTAGCTGAAGGTTCTCAAACTTTATGACCACCTTTTTGAGGTTAGAACCCTTGAAACAATACTTATAAATGTTGCTAGGAATGCCTATTACCTACAATCTATAGTATGCTTAAGGTAGTAGTTGTATTGCTTCCTTTTAACTATTCTAGTAGGCAACACTTACTTCCTCCTTTTTTTGAAAGCTATAATCCACCACACTTAGAAGAGCCATTTATCTTGTAGTTTTAGAACAGTGATGAAGAACTTCGATCACTCATATGACAATCAAAGATTTAAACAATGATTGTTATGCAATGCTACGAATGCTATTTAGCAATTTAGAACCCTTCATTACTGATATTCGCTACTAATACTTACTATAATTGATCACGTTAGCATTTATCATATCCTTAACCACAATAAACATAATACAACTGAAAGCGCATCCCTGATTGCATTTTAAATCTTGAATGTTGCTAAGAATCCCTACCACCTTCAATCTATAATATGTAAAAGGTAATAGTTGTATTGCTTATGTTCTGCTATTCTCTTAGGTTACATTTACTATATCTTTTTTTTTAAAAGGTATAATCCACCTCACTTGGAAGGGCTATTCATCCTCCAGTTCAGTTCAATGATGAAGAGCTTTGGCCATTCAATATGGCGATTAGAGATTTAAATAACGATCGTAGCACGATGTTACAATTATTATTTAACAGTTTTGGCATCCTTTGTTACCAATATTGATGGTCAATATTTACTGCAATTAACTGCAATTGCATTTATTATGGCTGTAACTGCAATGAATGTAATGCAATTAAAAATGCATCCATGATTGCATTTTCATATGCACAGTCAGAAACGTGTATAAGCCTATAACATTTACATGTGTGAGCCTATAACATTCACATGATGCAAGTTTTAGAACTCAGTGAAATATGAAGGCTCCTCCCTCACATAGTAATTAATGAAGTAAACTACCAGGACAAACCAAAACACTCATGTCATCTTAGAGGCAACGGCCTCACACCCTATAACCATGTGGCAAAGAAAGGATTAAAAGGTAGATGAAAGCTACCTCTAAATATTCACTCAAAAAAGCACATGTTCTTTCTACCTTTTATCACCTAGCTTAGATAGACCCTTACAAGGGATGAAACTCATAGTGATAGTTGGCAAGGTACATACTATACAACCATAACATTCAGATGATCTCTTTATCAATGATGGTGTAAAGAATATAATCACCCCAATCATCTTTCCCACCTCCAATGTCATCATTATCTCTGACAGCAAGGATAACCTCCTCTACCCTACCTTTAACATCACTATCACCACTATTAGCCTTGGCATCAATGAAGGCAATTGCCTTAACCTTCTCTAAGATTGTCTGATTCTTTTCAACCAAATCTAAATCGGATTCCTTTGTGCCACCAACCAAAACCTACCATCCAGTACCTTTGTAGCATATTATTACTCCTTGTTTAGACTTAACTTGAAAAATGACCAATAAAACACACAAAATTGGGAAATTACTCAGAAACTTGGTAAAGTTTGTATAATAAAAAAATTAATGAACTTTTTAGGACAATTTTGGAAGCATTTTGATGCAAATAGCATGCACATGCCTAAAACCAGTTTTAGGCCCTTTATTTATAACCTATACCAGATTAAGCAAGCTCTAGAAGCTAAATTATTATGGCATTCACCACCAGTGAATGCTTGACACCTGGCAGTGCCTACCAAACCATGCCCAAAATAGGCCTCGTATTAACAATAAACACTTTAGTGGCAACTACTTATTGATAATCTACAAAATATAGTTATTTAGTCCCATTATATGCATTAAATTAACTAAGTATTAGAGATTTTTATTTAGAGTTTATTTATTTTTAGTAGTTTTTTAATCAATTTTATTTATTTTCCTTATATTCTAATTATATAGTTATATAATTTTTTTGTATTTTTATAGGTTAAATCCCAAAAAGGTTTCTAAAGGTGCAACAAATTAATAAAAAAGCAAAGTGGACTCAGTTTGACACTCTCCAAAAATAACATCTTTAGCCTACTTGCAGACCAATTTTCTCTATAGGGTTTTGCCCATATATAGGACTCCTAAGATTATAATTATAGATATCCTAGATACTCTATAACTTTTAATTTTTCTTTAGTTTTTTGAAAAATAGGGTAGTCATTAACATCTTTGCAATTTGAGAAGGACTGAAGAAATTGAAGACTAAAACCAAACAACCCTTAGTTTTCTCTTTCTCCTAATCTTTTTTATTTTTATTGTAATGTTTATGATGGTGAAACTCTAGTGTTGTGTGTTTTATTTAATCAATATGAACTAAATTTATTTTTCTAGGATTAGAATGGAACTTAACATGTAGTTTGGATTATTTTAAACTCTTTTCTTGATTTAATAATATTTAAGTTGTTTGTTCAGTCTTGTTCTTAATACTTCTAATTGCCTGATCACCAATTAGAGTGATTTGGTAGCCTTAATAAACTTGGAAAAAGAGACTTTTATGTTTAGACTTAGATTGAATGGTATATGTTTCATATTCATTTATTATAATGAATTGATATGCATATTAAATTAAAATATATAAGCGTGTCATATGTAACCAAATTATAGTCTAAGCTTAATGAGATTTTTTTAATTCAATTTACGTAAGAATATGGTAAATTGGTTAGTAGAGATATTTTTATAAACTATCGGAAGATACTTATAAATAAATTAGAACTCTAGGTTAATAACTCATTGTTATTAATTAAGTTAAAAGGGTAAATCAAATTTAAATGAAGTGTTAAGAGAAATTATAATCCTAGGCTTTTCTCATTGATTAAGTAAACCCTATGTAATTTGCTTTATTGATTTGTTAATTTTAGTTTCATTAAAATTTTTTTTTTTACAATCTTTTAATTGGTTAATCGAATAAGGTTAAATTGTTTCAATTTTAGTAGTAAGCAAATTTAGTTCAATTTCTTATGGGAATGATACTTTATTCATCTCTATATTACTTGTTCATAATACGTGCACTTGTGTAGTTAAATCTAACAACAAGTTTTTGTCCTTATTTTCAAGGAATTCTTTTGCTAATTTTTGCTAATATTAATACCACGCAATTTTAATCTTAATTTAGACATTATTTATTTATTTTTTAGGTACCTTTGATCGTTGTGATAATACAGTGGCTGAAAAAGGAGATACAAAGTGGTTATGGGAGTTTAGTGTCCCTTGTGTGCAAGGCATTCATTCTAGTGTCCAAAAGCCTGCCATCCAAGCTAATAGCTTTGAGATAAAGCTACCCATTACTTAGATGATCCAAGCTTTAGTTTAATTTGGCAGTTTACCCAATAACGATCCTAATGCTCATATTATGAATTTCTTGGAGATTTATCATACTTTCAAACACAATCGAGTTTTAAGCTATGCCATCAGATTGAGACTCTTCCCTTTCTTAGTCTGGGATAAGGCTAAGAGTTAGTTAAACTTACTTTCGGTTGGTTCTAACACTACTTGGGATAACCTGGCCCAGAATTTCTTACTAAATATTTTACTTTAACCAAGACAGCAAAGATGAGAAACAACATCATCTTCTTTATGCAATATGATTTAGAGTCACTTTCTGAAGCTTGGGAGAGATTCAAATATCTACGTCAAAGATGTTCTTATGGTGGCTTCAGGTGCAAACATTTTATAATGGAATGATGGGTTAAACAAGAACTATTATTGATGTTGCGATAGGTAAAATATCTATGGGGAAGTCACTTGAGGAGGCTTATAAGTTACTTAAAAAGATAGTTTCTAATAATTATCAGTGATCTACTAAAAAAAGTTTACCAAAGAAAGCTGTTGGTATTCAGGACATTGATACCATTAGGTCCATAATGCACAAATAGCAACATTCTGAATAATGAGAGTCAAGTCGAAGATTATAAATCATGCACTTCTTAAGAGGCAACCCAAGTTTCTTTTTTTTTCTTTTGTTTAGAATTTTTATTTAGATTTGTTATGTTTATTATAATTAATATTTTTTCCTTTTTGTGGGTTCTTCAATGCCGCAGTGCCAAAACATGTTAAACTTCAACTCTACGACACTAAAAAAAGGTTTTGGTGCTTCAACGCTAAAACTCAATGCCATAGCGTCGAGTCACATTAAAAATATTTTTTGCATTACAGCACTAGAAATGTGATCTAGATAGGGCATTGCAGTGTCAGGGTATATAAAAAATGTTTACTTATTTTATTTTTATTTTATATTATTATTTTAAATTTTTAGGATTATTTTTAAACATTTCTATTTGATTTTATAGGCTCTCACAAGTTGAAAGCCAGTACGTGCTGGCTCACGCCCTTCCCTTATATATCTATTTTTATTTTTTTAAACCTTAACTTCTATTTTTTTAATTTTTAAGTTTATTTTTTACCTTAAAAAATTATATTTATTTCTAATAATTTTGTTTTATTTTGTTTTCTTTTACAACCTCCCACCAACTTTGGTAGACATCATAAGGTTAAATAGAATAATTAGAGATTTTTTGGAGATTTCTTCATCGAAAAGAGAGTTTCTTATTCTTTCTCTTTTAATTTATAACCATTGAGGACAATGTTTGTTTAAGTCTAGGTGTGAGTTAAAATTTTTCTGCATAAATTTTTCTTTTGAGTTTTGTTTTTGCATAAATTTTTTACAGGCTATTTTGTTTTTACATGTTTAGGTTATCTAAATTGAGATGTTTAAGTTATAATTATGAGATCCTTATCCAATGATGAGAATGTAGTAATTGATTCATCTTTGGTCTTGGAAAAATATAAGCTTGATTTGATTTTGTGAATACATTCTTTTGTTTTTCTCATTGTTAGGATGTGATTTTCAAAATTTTGAGCACTTTATCTTTCTTTGAATTGTATTGCTTATTTGAAGACTTTTGTGTTAATGCAAATTACGATTAAGCCTAGAAGCTTATAATTTGTTTGATTCTCTCTTGAGGCAAAATCCTAGACAACATTAAGTTAAAGAATTGATTGAGGCTATCTTTGGATCATTTGCGCCTTCCTAAGCCTATCTTTATATATCTTTCCTTAGTTTACCCCATTCGAGCCTAATATATATATATATATATATCTTTTTCTTTGGATTGCCATATTATTTAACTTAGCCTAACCTAATAAGAAAAACCATAATGAACCTTCATTACATAAGCATGAGCATGAAATTATTTAGAAAACATTATGAGCCATTTTTGAATTATGTTGTATTGGTAAAGAAAAAATGAAAGAAAAAGAAGAAAAACTAAAAAAAAAGACACAAAGTTGTGTAAATGAATAAAATAGCATGAAAGGGAAAATTTCATGAAAAGAGGGATATGTGCTTCAAAAATTTGTGAATGGCTTTTTGAAAAATCCTGATAAATGAAAAATGTCTATAGGTGAATTAAGCCAAAATATATCTTTTATTCTACTTTAACCCAAACTTTTCATTACAAACTTAATAAAGTCCCACATGATCTTTAATAAGGTGTTTGACTACATTAGTGGAGAGAAAGATGAAAAGCAAACATATGAAAATCTAGTATTAATTTGTAGTTTGCATTGGCATGAACTTATTCGGATTGCATGCAATGATTTGCAATAAGATCATATACACACATGCGCCGAAAATCTATTCAAAGCATGAGATTTATGATTGAATCGAAGATGAATTTGAATTATGTTTATATCTACCTTGAATTGGGATTTTCATATGACTTTTGAGGGAAATTAAGGCTATCATAATTTAAGTACATTCATCTCAATTCATGTTTTATTTTATTTAGTTTCATTTGTTTGGTTTTCATTTTTTTCTTTTGTTTGATTTTGCTCGAAGACTAGTAAAATTTTAAGTTTCAGGGTATGATTACTTTATAAAATAGCGTTATTTAGCCTTATTAGGTGATTAAAGTAGCTAAGTCTTTGAGATTTTTATTTAGAATTTATTTATTTTAAGTAGTTTTTAAATAATTTTATTTACTTTCCTTATATTTTAATTATATAGTTATTTAAGTATTTCCATATTTTTTAGGTCAAATCTTGAAGAAGTTTCCAAACGTGCAACAACTTAAAAGAAAAAATGCAAAATTGACTTAGTTTGGCACTTTCCAAAAATAGCCTGTTCAAGCTACTTGCAAACTTTCTCTCTAGGGATTTACCTATCTATAGGACTCTTAGGATTAGAATATAAGATATCTCAGATACTCTATAGCTTTTATTTTTCTTTAGTTTTCTAAAGAAGAGAGCAACAATCAAGACTTTGCAATTAGAGAAGGATTGAATAAATTGAAGACTAAAACTCGACAACTTTTAATTTTCTCTTTTTCTTAATCTCTGTTATCTTTATTATAATGTTTATGAAAATAGAAAACCCTATAGCTTTTATTTTTTCTTTAGTTTTCTGAAAAGGAAAGTTGCCATCAAGGCTTTGCAATTGGAAAAAGATGGAAGAAATTGAAGACCAAAACTCGACAACTCTTAATTTTCTCTTGACAACTTTTAATTTTCTTTTATCTCATTGTAATGTTTATGATGGTAAAACTCAAGTGTTTTGTATTTTATTTAATCAATATGAACCAAATTTGTTTTTTTAGGATTACAATGGAAATTAACATGTAGTTTAGATTATTTTAAACTCTCTTCTTAATTTAATGATATTTGAGTTATTTGTTCACTCTTGTTCTTAAATGCTTTTAATTGCTTGATCACCAATTAAATTGATTTGGTAACCTTAATGAACTTGGAAAAAGGAATTTTGTGTTTAGACCTGGATTAGATAACACGTGCTTCATATTCATTTATTCTGATTAATTGATCTACATATTAGATAGGAATATACAAGCGTGTCATATGTAGCCAAATTAGAGTCTAAGCTTAATTAGTTTCTTTTAATTCAATTTATATAGGAATATAGTAAATTGGTTAATAGAGAGTTTTTTATAAAGCCATTGAAAGATACTTATAAATAGATTAGAATTCTAGGTTAACAACTCATTATCATTTAGGAGGGCAAAACAAATTCAAATGAAATGTTGAAGGAAATTGTAATCCTAGGCTTTACTCATTGATTGAGTAAACCCCATTTAATTTGCTTCATTGATTTAGTTTTAGTTTCATTTAAATTTTGTTTTGTTATATTTTAATTGATTGTTTGGACAAGGTTAAATTATTTTAATTTTAGTAATTAGCAAATTAAGTTCATTTCCTTGCGGGAACAATATTCTATTTATCTCTATATTTCTTGTTTACTATACGTGCACTTGCATGGTTAAATCTAACAACATTTATTCTCAACCCATCCCTGCGAGATGCTAAAGAGTACTAACGTTGGTACATCACTACTATAACTAATAAGCTTGACATTGACTAAATTATAATCGGTAACACCTCACATTTTCTAGTGAAATGTCTACCTTCGCCATAATTTAAAATGATGTAGTCAGAATACTAATGGGACCACTAGTGACCACTACCAAAAGCTCACCATCGAACACATCATCCTCTAGCACACCTCGCTAAGCTGCAAAACTAGCCATCATATGAAACACAAGCAATAAAAATTTGAATTTGACATTTCCTCGATAAGATCGCTATAGTGGCACGCATTGCTTTAGTGTAGACAAGCTCACCATCGACTACTTTATACTTGTCACCTCGCTTAGGATGTAATTGTTAGGCCTAGGAAGTTCACTTGATACATACTTATAATAAGGCCTAATTGACATTGCCTAATAATATATACCTATAAAAGAAAGAAGAAATGTGGGTGCCCATCAAACTTTCCATGGTCACATTGCCTGACATAGAAAAGACGATACTTGACACTAATGACCATGTGTGTATCAGGCTCTAAGGGGAGGTCGCCTATATCTTTGATGACCTATTCCCAATTAGGGGGTGACATGTGGTGTTTATCAGGTCAACCTAAATTAGGGAAAGCAACATATCAAATATCTATAATATTTTTAATTTCTGAATCCATAAAATTACCTTAAAATCTGAATCAATTTATTATCCGCATTAAATTTGCACATTACTATCCAAATTCAAATTTGATTTAAATAATATTATTTGTAGGATATTCAAATCCACAAAAAAATCCAAATTCAATAGGTTAGGTTTTGATTTTTATATGAAACATAAATTTTTAACATTTTACAAAGGCAGATTTGAATAATAGAATTAGATATCCTAATCCGTTATCCTTATGTGTAATACGGATTTGGATAATGGATATCCAAGGGTTCATATCTGTATATGCTCTAAATTTTCTTAGGATAATAATTGTGTATTTGAATCCAAATATTATTGGAATCTGTAATATCCAAATTCATAAAAAACACATCAAATAATTATGAATATTCGAATTTGCACTATTCATTGCCATCTTTACCCTAAATAGGTATAAATAGCTTTCTCTAAGGCTTACTCAAGGTAAGCTTACACAAGTTCTCAAACATCCTTCCCCTATTTATACTTTTATAGCTCTTTTCTTCCTCCCTCAAACATTGACTTGAGCATCAAAGGCCCACCTTTGACGCCTTTTAATCCTATTTTGTCTTTACAAGTCTATACAATGATGGATGGTAGTTACAGCCTCCACAAAATTTTGAAAATCCACTTAGCACTTAGTGTGTGTATGTGTATATATATATGTATTTATATATTAAATGAAATTAAATTAGCTCCTTAAAATAAAATTTATATTTATTTAGTTTCATATTTTTGTTTATAACTTAAATTTATGCATTATAATTTAAAAACGTTGAAATTACAATATTATTATCCTTTTATTTCATGCTCTAATCATTATCTATAAACTTTTCAAATTAATTGGTTTGTCATACATATTATGTTACAAATACGACACTTAAAATAACTTCTAAATATTATCTTTCTCTACACGACTCCAACAAAAGTAGCAAAAAGTTATACTTTTTTTAATCCTTATGTCCCTTTTCTTACTTGTCTCCTACTCTCTACCTCCAATTCAATCAATTTTGCTTGGAATTGGAGCTTTTCTCAGGTTATAATTATCAAGTTTAAAATTAAGATCCTAGTAAGAGTCCCAAGATATCATTTTTATGCTTTTTTATGGTTTAAAATAGATGTTTATATAATCTTGTCATTATATGCATGGGTAATTAAAACTTTTATGATTAGTCAAAAAATTTATGTATTTTTTTGTTGTTAATTTTTGTTATAGAATACTTTTATTTTGATATTTATCTTAAATATTTATGAAAAATTATTCTTTTACCAATTTTTACAAAATTTTTTCAACACCAAAGTTGATTTGGTAATTTGAGACCACCTTATAAAATGTTAAAAAATTATAATTATAGTCTCAAAGTTTCAATTTCATTATTTTAAAAGTATATTCTTTTTCTTGTTTATTAAAAATATATTGTTTTACTATTTATTTATATAACTTTTTCAATTTTATATTTCCTAACAAATTAATCTATTAGAAGAAAAAAGATAAGATTGATCCTAAAATGTAAATAGAATTTGTAGATTACTAGAAATCCCTTAAATCAAGGGATTGGATATCATAGAGATAAGTGAGTTAACTTGGGAATTTAAATTATTTTCCTTTTCTATCGAGGTTACTATCTTGATAAGCCAAAACCGATTTTATAAATTGTCTAAGGAAATAATTTGTATAGTAAGAAAATTTATACATTTTTTGGTTCAGTTTTAACATGGTATCAAAGCCTATTTTAAGTAGAATTTTTATGGCCTTAATCGCCATATTCTAAATCCTTAACCTTCCCTAACCACTGTTATCTGTCTATTCTTCTTTAAACCTCTTCTAGGCCTTCATGGCCAAACCCTTGAAAACCCAATTCTTCACCTTTAGTCAAATCTATCGTGTTAGAACCAATGATGCCCGCTAAAGAGAATATAGTACAACCATCTGGAGATCTACAAAGCATCCAGGTAGCCTATTGGTTAATAGGAAAAATTTACCTAATGTAGGCACAATTTGTCCAAACCTATCTTGAAGGAAAAAGGAATATTAGGCATCTGTTGGGTATGGATCCAAAACCAATAGATCCAAAATTTACTGCATGGGATGAAACAAACACCATGATCATGTCATGGCTATGGAATTCTATAGTCTTGAAATCAGTGATACATATATGTTTCTATCAACTACCAAAAAAAATTTTGGAACATGGTCAAGCAAACTTATTGAAAGGCTCGAGATGCAACCCAGATATATGAGATCAATATGAAAAACAGTGCAATGAAGTAAGGCAACAAAACAATAAATGAATTTGTTAATTCATTACAGATTTTGTGGCAAGAACTGGATCATTACATATGAATTCAGACTTGATGCTTAGAAGGTGCTGCAATATTAAAGGGTTTCATTTAAAATGATTAGATGTATGATTTCTAGTTGGATTCAACATTGAGTTTGACCAAATTAGAGTCCAAATTCTTGGCAAGAAAAAGGTACTATCCCTTAACAAGGTTATTTCCTTCGTATGGGTAGAAGAAAGTCATAGAAAGGTTTGTTAGAAAGTCAAGGAAGAGCAGATATGGCGATAAAAAAAGTAACAACATCAATACTAAGTAATGGAAAAACAAATCTATCTAGATTCTTGAAACCTTTAGAAAAGGATAACAGAGAAACCTTCTGGTGTACCTATTGCAAGAAGCCAAGGCATATCAAAAAGAGGTGTTGGAAGTTGAATAGCAAACTAACTACTGCAAGTCAGGATTGGCTTTATAATTTACAAAAAAAAAAAGACAAAATTAACCCACCGTACTATAACTCAATTAGATCTATTTCAGAACTAGAAGAATAAAGGGATTTCAATAAAAAGGAGATTAAAAAGATTAGAGAACTACTAGGGCCCTAGGGAAGTCCAAAGCAAATTGTGTCTATTCCTTAGAACTCTCAATTAAGTCCATTATTCTTTATGGATTCAATGCTTTAGATAAGGTTAATCTTAACTCCTGGATTATTGATTTAGGAGACACAAACCATATGACTCACTTAACATCCTCTATTACTACCTATATACCTTTTCCTAGTAAAAGGAAAATTATAGTTACAGATGAATTATTTACCACTGTAGCAGGCCTAAGAAAAGTTCAAGTCATTCTAAGTTTGATATTAAAGATATTCTCAATGTTCCTCAGTTATCTACTAATTTGATATTTGTCCAAAAAATCACTCATGATTGGAGTTTTGATGTTTTGTTCTACCCTACCGACTATATGTTTCAGGATCAGATCATGGAGAAGAAAATTGGACTTACTAAGGAAATGAACGAACTCTACTACCTTGAAACTAGTAGTAAATTAAGAAATAAAAGTCTATCCCTGTCAGTTCTTTCTTCTTCCAATAGAGAGGTTATTTGGCTCTATCACTATAAGTTTGGTCACCCTTCCTTTAGGACATTGCAAACTATGTACCCATCTTTGTTTAAAGGAATAAAAATTAATGGTTTTCATTGTAATGTATGTGAATTTTCCAAACATAAATGTATGTCTTTTGCTATTAGCAATAATAAAAAAAAACTTCAACAACTTTTTAACTAATTCATACTAATATTTGGGGGCCTTTTACAATTCATAATTTAATTGGGTCAAGATGGTTTGTGTCATTTATTGATAATTGTATAAGGGTCACTTGGTTAAAACATAAATCCTATGTCAGTACCGTTCTGACTAACTTCAATTACTATGGTCCAATACCAATTTAGGGTGAAAATAAAGAGACTTAGATATGATAATGCCAGGGATTATTTCAACATCTCTTATCTGGCTATTTTAAAAGAAAAGGAATAATTCATGAATCCTCTTATGTAAAAACCTAACCATAAATAGGGTTGCAAAGAAAAAAAAAGAATGGCCACTTGTTAGCCACTACTGAAGCCCTTCTGTTTCACCAACATGTACTCGAATCCTATTAGGGGGAACTATTTTAACAACTGTACACATCATAAATGGGTTACTTTTTAGGACCTTAGAACCTAAAACACTAATAGAACTATTTTTTGAGTTTCATCCTAAGATGGAATACCTCTAGTAATCTTACACCTAGGATATTTGGATGTACTAATTTTATCCATATTCATAGTAATAGTTAGGGGAAACTATATCTTAAGGTAGTGAAATGTGTTTTTACGGGATACTCTCAACTCAAAAGGGGCATAAATGTTATCATCTACCTTTAATAAAAGTTCTTTGCTTCAGTCGATGTTACTTCAAACAACCTTATCTTCAAGGGAAGCATGTTCTAGTGGAAGATAAGGTTAGGGATAATTTTCTTATAGAACAACAGCTTCTACCTACACTTATAGTACCTCCACAAGTTGAGGTATAATCCTAACTTAGGTTATAGCTCTCAACTTAGGCTATATTGTCCACTCAACCTCAGTCAAAGTCTAGGTTATAGGGTTTACAACCACAGTCTATGCAACTCACTCAACCTCAGTTCTAGCCAATTATTGAATACATAGAGATATAAACATGTGTACTCAAAAGGAACAGCCCCCATTCCTGAACCTGAACAAGTCCCAGATTCCTATCCTAATTCTAAGATTGAGGCAACTACTACACATGAACCTATTCTTCAAGAAGAAAATATAGATGTTGATTTCTATTTACCAATTGCTCTTACAAAAAAACTAGGGAATGCACTAAGCATCTATTATATCCATTATTACATTTTATGTCTTTTAAGAAAACTTTTCCATCTCATAAAGCATTCCTTATAAGTCTAACTACTATTTCAGTTCTTGAGACCTTATCTGAAGCATTATTCAAAAAAAAAAAATAGAAAAAAGCCATGAGATTATAAATGGAAGACTTAGAAAAACAAAACTTGGAAATTGTAGGACTGCCAAAAGGAAAAAAAATCCATGGGATATAAATAGGTATTTTTATGAAGTATAAGGCAAATGGAAAGCTAAAGAGGTATAAAGCTAGGCTAGTAGCTAAGGATACACTCAAACCTAGGGGATAGATTATTAAGAAACTTTTTCTCTAATTGCGAAAATGAACACAGTGAGGCTTCTATTATCGATAACACCTAATCTAAACTGGGATCTACAACAATTTGATGTTACGAATGCATTTCCCAATGGTAAATTAGAAGAGGAAATTTATGTAGACATGCCACCTAGGTTCAAAGACAACTTGGAAAAAAGAAAGGTATATAAACTATAGAAAGCACTGTATAGCCTTAAATAATCAACAAAGGCTTATTGGCAGATTTGTAAAGGTAATGCAAGCCAATAGGTACAGACAGAGTCAAAGGGATCACACTTGTGAAGCATTTGGAAATAGGGGGAGTTGCTATAGTATTAGTGTATGTTGATGACATAATAGTGAATTGGAATGATGAACTTGAAAAAAAATCCCTAAAGCAGTTTTTGACTAAGAAGTTTGACATGTAGTAATTGGGAAGATTAAAGTACTTCTTAGGAATTGAGGTGGCACATTCTAAACATGCATTTTTATGTCACAGCATAAATATGTTCTTAACCTTCTAAAAGAGATAGGAAAAACAACATGCGCACTAGCTCTTACACCAACTGATCTGAATCATAAACTTAAAGAAGTAGAAGAGGTCACTATAGTGAATAAGGAGATGTATCAAAGATTGGTTGGAAAACTAATCTACCTCTCACATGCCACACTTGACATAGCCTACATAATAGGTGTAGTAAGCAAGTTCATGCAAAATCCAAAAGAAGTCCACCTACAAGTTGTTTACAAAATTCTGCACTACCTAAAAGCTTATCAGGGGAAAAAGATATTATTTTGAAAAAATATAGGGGTAGCACTAAAAGCTTATCTAGATGCAAACTATGTTGGTTCTCTAGTGGATTGGAGATCTCCTACAAGGTACTACACCTTTCTCGGAAGCAACCTAGTTACATGGAGAAGTAAGAAGCAAAATGTGGTGGCAAGTTCAAGTGCTAAAGCAGAATTTAAAGCTATGGCCTAAAGCATATATTAGTTCCTATAGCTAAAAGTGCTCTTAGAAAACTTAAAAATTTTAGGGGGTAAACCTATGAAAGTTTACTATGACAATAAGTCAGCTATAAACATTGCACACAATCACATGTAGCATGATAAAACTAAACATATAGAGGTGGACAAACATTTCATTAAAGAGAAGATAGAAAATGTTTTAATTTGTACACCATATGTGTGTACAAAACCAACTGGCAGATATGTTCACCAAGGGACTAAAATCCATATAGTTCTAGGATTGTGTTTCTAAGCTAGGAATGTAGAGCCCTACTCCCTAGCTTGAGGGGGAATGTTAGAAGAAATGAGATAAGATTGATCCTTGAATGTCGATAGAATTTGTAGATTATTAGAAATCCCTTAAATCAAGGATTAGATATCCTTGAGATAAATGAGTTGACGTAGGAATTTAAATTAGTTTCCATTTCTATCTAGGTTACTGTCTTGATAAGCCAATACTGATTGTATAAAGTCTCTAAGGAGATGACTTGTATAGTAAGAAAATATAAAAAATTTTTGGTTCAGTTTTAATATCATTAAAAGGTTCACCATTTAGGAAGTTGAAAGATTGTGTAAATTAATTTAAAAGCTATTCTTTAAAAGTTTAGTATGTTTGTTCTATAACTTATAAATAAGTATTAAAAATTACATTACATGGCACGAGAATATGGAACTAGTGTTGTCGGTATTGTACCGGTATCGGCCGTATTGGTTTCGACATATAACGGTACTGACGATAGTTGGTTTCATTTTGGTCTTGGTTTCAGTCTGTACCGGCTGTACCAGCTTGTTTCGGTGGTACCGGCCAAAAATAGTTGTACCGGCCGGTACATAATATAAGCTTGTAAAAAAAAAGTTAAACCAACACTGATATTAAATCCGATGAATATTATACATAATTACTCATAAATTTGATGAATCTTAGACATAATTACTCATAAATTTAATGATTATTAAA
>JBBYHM010368547.1:0-18637 GCA_038381775.1 Adansonia rubrostipa | reverse complement strand
TAAATCTTTTCATCAAAACCTGGATTTGTATTTCTATAAAATTCATGCATTAAAAAAGGGTTATATCAAAATAATGATGAGTTAAGATTGCAAGAATCGAAACTGAGATAAGACATAACTAGTAAGGTACTGATTTCGGGTGTCACGAAGAGATTGGTGCCTCATTGTGCATAACCAACTCCCAGACTCAAATGGTGAATCTTTATACCAGGCAGGCCACAGGATTAATTTTTTGAGTTTCATAACTTAAGACATAGGTTTTAATAGGCATCCGGTCATGCCTAGCCTAAATGATCAGTGGCGACTCCAAGCATTGGCCACTTTGTGATGGTCATCTGAGACCAATAAAATGAGCGATTCATCTTATAGTCCCCCTTACTGTATCACGAGTCAAGAATATGTACTTTCTCATTCTTGTCACATTGTGAAGGAAAAGTCTCGATCAAGAAGACATTTCCTAGTCAGAAAAATATTTTAAGTCATAGACACCCATAGATCCGTAAGGATCTACCCCAAGGTACGTTGCGAGCAATAACAAAACTTCTATCGAGGATCCGAGGAGTATCAGTTGACTGGCAATTACCTCGAAATACTTAATTTTTATCATACCAACACTCTTGCTGAAGATCTGGGGAGTATCAGTTGAATGGTAATTACCTTAAAATACATTTTTTCATCATACTAACACTTTTACCTAGGATTCAAAAGAGTGCAAGATGAAAGGCAACCACATAAAAGTACTCAATCTTTGGGGAGCCAGTCCCATAATACATATTCTTGTTAATAGAGGGGCAACAGGCAACATATATGGGACTAGAAGCCATTCATAGCCGATGGGAGCCAGCATCGTAAGAAGTTGAGAAAATAAGGAAATCCATTCAGGCAGTGTCCTTGACCCCAACCTTTAATTGTTTAACAACTTTCATAGAATCCGATGATCTCTACCATTCCAAAAAAATTGGAAAACTCCCTACCTAAGGTGGTATAATTCAAGCATCAGGATAAAACACTTTTTGTCTAAGGATTCCATCAACCGATGCATGTTGTTCAATGTAAAGATAATTTGGAGTATTAACATGGTCAGTAGGAGATCATAGGCTACTGTAAATTCCAAACTTGAATTAGTTGGATGATTTTTTGCCATGCAATGAGCTTTTGGATTCATCTTTTTGGCTAAAGAATCTAGTAAAGAATCAACTCTCATATAACGGCTACACGCATAGCATGATTGAGATGACAAGAAATAACCACTCATCTTATGGCATTTTCAAGCTTGAAAACTTAGAGTTTAATACACCTCTTGATGTTTCACCAGCTAATTTACAATTCAACCCCAGGGATACTAATCTAGCAACAATTTGAAATTGGTGGATGCCTATCAAGGATGATTGGTTTAAGGGTTATCAATCTTATGGTAGTAAGCCAATCAAGGGCAATTCCTATCTTAACTTTAAAATTCTGTACATTTCTTATGGAAACTGTAAATTTTGAAATGAATTTTTGCTTGTAAATATTGTGCATTTTATAATGGACCATCAAGTTTGTTAATAATGGTTTCTAGTATCTAGGATAATGAGAATATTTTGGAAAATTTTTCTTTGGTAGATGATCACCATTAGTTTGAACTCTCTCAAAAAGGTCCTTTACCTCTACATATGTAATTATCTAAGGCATTCAGCTATAGACCTTTCACCACCTGAGACCCTCTTCATCTAAATGTTCTTGCCTATGGATTCCTTGAAGGACTTGCAAATAGGTTATGCCCCTAAAAGATTTAGATATTGATAGTTAGACATGCGTTGAAGTAATAATAGTAATTTCGAGATCTCCCTCAGTTGGATAACATTTTGCTATGACTTTCCTGACACTCTTCCAGATCCTTGATTCAATGAGAATGAGAGCAAACATGAGCTAAAATTTCATTTTCCTTCAAACAAAACCTTTGCAAACCAATGCCTAATATATGAAATATGAAATCCGAGATGCTTTCCATGGCAATCTGATTTTTTTTCCTAAAAACTTAACCAAAATCAATATTCGTTGATAGTTATGAAGCTGATAATGTTAAGGGGCATGCCGTAAGCATTTACAAATTGAATGTAACATCATGTTGTTGAGATATTCAAAATGATTTCAAAAAAAGGTTATCCTTTTCCTAATGAAATGCTTGTCAGTTCAAATGACTTTGTTTGAAATGAAGAATGGCTTTCTTTCTCTATCCTTTTTCAAATATAACAAATTACTCCCTTTACAGTCCCTTTGAGCTTGATAATTTATTTTCCTTTTTTGAACCCTAATCAAGAATCATTCTCCACACTAGAGGGCAAGTGAAGCGAAGCTTCAAGATCAGAAGGGGAAAATTCCATTTTAAAGTAACAAGAAGAACAAGTTAGATGTCATGAAGTAAATTTTGAGGATAAAAGAAAGTTTTAAATTTCAAGTTCAAATATTCAAAGTGAAGAATGGAGAAAATGTCAAGTTCTTTCGAAATAAAGAATGAAAAAGTTTTAAAGAAAGAGAAAGAAAAAAAACGAAAGCAATGAAGAATCAAGAAAATAAAAGTAGATAAAGAAATGAAAAATTGTTCATCTCTAAAAACATGCCAGAATCTACTCCTTCTGAAAAAGAGATGATCCTTGATTCAATTATTCTTAAACACTTTATTTGGGGCTATTTATCCTTTTTCTTCCTAGACCAAAAACCATGGCCTGCATTATGTACCTAAACAAAGTCCATTTCGATCAGACATGGTTATTTGAGTTATCAAGCCATTCCTAGGAAACACTTTAAAAATTCATCTTTTTAAATGATTTTTGAGTCCTCAATAATATGATGGGGCAAGCTTAAAGGCCTTGGAATTACTCTTAAATCAACAAAGATAGCCACCAATGGCAAAGAACCTTTCATGCAAATTCAAAAATGATCCAAATCCATGAAAATTTCATGTCATCAACAAAAAGTTTGAGTCGAATTCCCAAACACTGGTTCTTTTCAAAATGAACTTTCAGAAATTTTATACCCAAACTTATAAATTGATGCTTAGCAAAAGCCTTTCACATCAATCCTTTGAGACTTCATGTTTACTAGCATTAGTTTAACACCTGCCATGCTATTGTCTTTGAACATTAAAAGGATGTTATAACTTGATTGTTTGCCTTTCAAGGAATTTCCATGAAAGGAACATTAATCTGAATTTAGTCTTGATAAACCTAGACTATTTTGTATTAATTTTTTCAAGACAAATTTTTGCCAGTGCCAACCCATTTGTGCCTTTAAATTCATTCTTTCGTCTTATTCAATGAAGTCCCGAATGGTTCAATAAAGTCCCAAATGGTGATCATCCATCATAAGAAAGTTTTAACATCATGATAAAGATAACATATCCATTATCCTTCATATTGGAAAATCCATGGTTGAAATTGTTTTAGAATTTTCATAAATTTTGATCAACTTTTTTCTCAAGGTCAAAATAAAAAGGTGATCTCATTCCATAAATCCTAGAATTTTAATGAAATATGACGCTTTTCATGATTTCATAAAAGTAAGCAAGTATGCCTTAAACAGATATTTATCCAATTGCACAACTTATATCACTGAATCAATCAATACTAATTTAATATTTGATATTTAATTACTTTTCAGGAAATATTAAATGATTCTCTAAAGAAATCTATCATCTTTCCATGTGATCCTATGGTAAAGTAGGCGAAGAAGGCTATGAAAAAGCTTTAATGGTGATATTTGAAGCATTCAAAAGTTTTTGTCAAAGAAAATATTTTAAATACTTCAATGACAATATATAAAGCATCCAAAATGTTGTTAAAGCTTCGATGGCGATATTTGAAGCATTTAAAAGAGTTTTTATTGCCTCTTCATATGACCATATGGTAAGGTAGGTGGAGTAAGATTTAAGTCAGGTAAGTCCTTAATCCTGATAATTGATAAAGTCTCAAATGTTACACCAACCCTTTTATCTGTTGAATTGTCGATTTTATCCCAGTCAACTTTTTATCCCTGTTGACTTGTCAGCTTTATCCCAGTCAAGCCTTTTATCCCTGTTGACTTGGCAGCTTTGTCCCAATCAACCCATTTATCCCTGTTAACTTGTTTGCTTTGTCCCAGTCAACCTTTTTATCCCTGTTGACTTGTCAACTTCATCCCAGTCAACCTTTTATCCTTGTTGACTTGTCATCCTTGTCCCAGTCAACCATTTTATACTTGCTGGCTTGTCGGCTTTATCTTGGTTAACCTTTTATCCCTGTTGACTTCTCAGCTTTGTCTTAGTCAACCCCTTTTATCCCTGTTGACTTGTCAGCTTTGTCCCATTCAACCTTTTTATCCCTATTGGCTTGTTGACTTTATCCCGATCAAACTTTTATCCCTGTTGACTTGTTAGCTTTGTCCTAATCAACCATTTTCTTAGTATTGATTTGTTGGCTTTATCTTAATCAACATTTTCTTCCTATTGACTTGTAGACTTTGTCTCAGTCAACCATTTTCTCCCTGTTAACTTGTAGCTTTATCCCAGTCAACCCTTTTGATCAGCCTTATAAGAATAAAACTTAACGAAAATAGGTCTCTAATGGTTCAAAATGAAAATAGAAGAAAATAAAATATGAAATATGAAATCTAAAAGTTAGAATAATGGAAGGAATAAACCTTGATTGAGTGACAAAAATCCTTGCCACAATCAATATAAAGGTTGTACGCCACTTTTAGGGATGAGAAACCTAAAAGATAAGTCTCACAAACTTGCCACCAAGAAAACTTGGATAAGAGAAAAGAACTAAAAATAATCAACTACTTTATTGATTAACTCTGAATGTCCTATAAACAAGCACAAGGTCCCCTATTATAGTAGAGGATTTTGCCAAAGGCCTTTACAAGAAAGGAAACTGAATCCTAAATAATTAATTAAGGTATTGCTTGTTGACAAAGAAAGTAGAATAGTTAATGGAATTAATTTCCTTACAAGGCATCAAATTGATGCTTTCACCAAGATCATATAATGCTTTCCCAAAAAAATAGTCCTAATGGTGCATGAAATGGTAAAACTTCCTAGATCTTTGAGTTTGGGTGAGAGTTTATTTTGCAATATAGAACTGTACTTTTCAATAAGTGCGACAGTCTCAAATTCACCTAATTTCCTTTTTTTTGACAAGATATCTTTCATGAAGTTAACATAGCTAGGCATTTGTTCCAAAGCTCTAGCAAAAGGAATATTAATGTGGAATTTTTTAAATACCTCAAAGAACTTCTGGAATTAATTGTCAGGTTTTTGCTTCGAAAGATGCTGTGGAAGAGGTGGTGATGGGTAACCCTAAGGTTGTTATTGGATATTGTCAACTTCTTTTTTACCTATTTCTTTATCTTTGGATGAGTCCGACTTCTTTTCCTCATTCTCTATCTTTCTACTATTCCTGAGTGTGATGGCCTTGCAATGCTCTTTTTTGTCTTTTCTTAGATTAGGCTTAGTGTTACTTGGAAGTGTTCCTAAAGGAAGATTGTTAATAGAGGAAGCAATCTGCCAAACTTGTGTCTTAAAATTCCTAAGAAAATGCTACTAGAGTCTAAATGATAATGTCTTGGCTTTGGATTTTCACCCTCGGCTCCATAAACATATCTTCTATTGATGGCTTTATTTCTTGAACTGGAACTAAAGGAAATTCGGGCGAGAATGCTTACCTTTTTGTAGTTGAAAGACCGTGGTTGTTATTTCAACAGAAGTTTGGATGAATATGCCAACACGGATTATAGCTATTTGAATAAGGGTTATTCTTCAACCTATTATAATTCCCGATGTAGTTAACTGATTCAGCATAAGTAGGGCAATGATCACTAGAATGTCTTTCCCCACATAGTTCAAAAACCATAAAGGAACTCAGAACTAAATGTACACTCATATCTTCTAATTTTCTTGTGATTGCCACAAGTTACATGAAGTGAAGAATGGCATCAGTTTCATGGATACGTGCAACTTTTCGGCCAATTTCTTTTGGTGTACCATTGATCATTATAAGCAAACATCTCTTCAAGTAACTCATAAGCTTTATTAGGTGATCTCTCCATAAATGAACCACCTGTTGTAGCATCAATAATGGTTTTGATCTAACCTATTATTTCATCGTAAAAGATTTGTACCTAAAGCCATTTAGAAAGACCATAATGAAGACATTTTCAAAGCAATTCCTTGAATCTTTGCCAAGTTTCATAAAATGATTCAGAATCATGTTGCATAAAGGAAGTGATGTTATTCCTCAACTTTGCTTTCTTGGTTGGAGGAAAATATTAGGCAAGAACCTTTTGCTCCAAGTCATCCCATGTGGTAATAAAGCCAGTTGGAAGTGAATTTAACCAACTCTTTACCTTATCCCGGAGTAAAAAAAAGAAGAGTCTCGATCTGACAGCATCATCTAAAACCCCATTGTGTTTGAAAATATCTCATATTTTTATGAAGTTCACAATATGAGCCTTATGATCTTTATTGGGTACACCACTAAATTGAACTGATTTCTAGATTATCTGAATAATGGCTGACTTTATCTCAACGTTGTCAGCTTGAATGGCAGGCCTCCGGATGCTAGAATGAACGCTTGATGCTAGAATGAACGCTCTATGCTAGAGGGATAACAAACTCCCTTAGACATTTTGTATCTTCATTTTCAACCATTGTATTAGCTTAAATCGAGGGTTGTAAATTCTCCAATCCGATGTCATGAAAAGTTTTTTGGGTTTTGGATAAAAAAGGGACAAGTTCTAAGTTTTTCACTCTTCGCATACAATGACCAAAAGTACCTAAAAAAATAAAAGAATGTTTGAATTAAGATTAAAATTGCTTGGTATTGATATTAGCAAAAATTAGTAAAACAATTCCTAGCAACGACACCAAAAACTTATTGCTGGATTTCCACCACGCAATTGTACATGTCATAAACAAGTAATATAGAGATAAAAGTATAGTATCATTTTCACAAGGAATTATACTAAATTTTGCTAAGTAATAAAATTAAAACAATTTAATCTTATCCAAATAACTAATTAAAAGATTGTAAAGCAAAATTAAAATTAAACTAAAATTAACTAAATTATGAAAGTGAATTAAATAAGGTTTACTTAATCAATGAGAATGGCTTAGGATTACAATTTCCCTTAACACTTTATTTCAAACTTGTTTTACTCTCTTAACTTGACTAATAATAATGAGTTCTTAACCTAGAGTTCTAAATTTATCTATAGGTATCTTCCGATGGCGTTATAAAAATATCTCTTTTAATGAATTTACTATATTCTTATGTAAATTAAATTAAAAGATACTCATTAAGCATAGACTCTGATTTGATTACATATGGCATGCTTGTATATTCTTATCAACATGCAGATCAATTCATCCTAATAAATGAATACGAAACACATATCATTCAATCCATGTATAAACACAAAATTCCATTTTCCAAGTTCATTAAAGTTACTAAATCAATCTAATTGGTGATCAGGCAATTAGAAGCATTAAGAACAAGATTGAACAAATAACTCAAATATTATTAAATTAAGAAAAAAGAATAAAATAATCCAAACTACATGTTGAGTTTAGTCATATTGATTAAATAAAATACTAGAGTTTCACTATTATAAAAATTACAATAAAGATAAAAAGATTAAAGGGAAAAAGAATATTGAGAGTTGTCCAGTCTCGGTCTTCAAATTCTTCAACCCTTCTTCTATTGCAAAATCTTGATGGCTTCTCTCCTCTTCAAGAAAATAATAGCTATAAAGTATCTAAGGATAATTGAAAGCCTAATCCCAAGAGTCCTATTTATAGACAAAACTCTGAAGTAGAGAGACTTGATTTCCAAGTAGCTTGAACATGTTATTTTTAAAATTTGCCAAACTTACTCACTTTGCTTGATGGAGTCCACTTTACTTCTTGATCAAGCTATTGCACTTTTAGAAACTCCTTTAGCTTTTGACCTATAAAAAATATGGAAAGTATTTAAATAACTTAGTAATTAAAATATAAGGAAAGTAAATACTACTAAATTAAAAACTACTAAAATAAAATAATACTAAATTAAAAACTATTTAAAAATAAATAAAATCTAAATAAAAATCTCTAAGACTTAACTAGGTTAATGCTAATATGATTAATAACTTTATTTTATAGAGTTATTAACATCTTCTGATAGTCTTAAAAAATATCTTTTTTACCCAGTTTACTATATTCCTATTTAAATTGAATTATAAGAAGTCATTAAGCTTTGATCTAATTTGGTTAAATATGACATTCTTATATATTCCTATCTTACATGCAGATCAATTCATCCTAATAAATGAATATGATACATATGCCATTCAATCCAGGTCTAAACACAAAATTCTCTTTTTCACGTTCACTAGGGTTACCAAATTAATCTAATTGATGGCCAGACAATTAGAAGCACTAAGAATAAGATTGAACAAACAACCTTAAATATCATTAAATCAAGAAAAGAGGTTTAATTAATCCAAACTACATGTTGAGTTTCATTGCAACCTAATTAAATATTAATTAAATAAAACATAAAACACTGGAGTTTTACCATCATAAATATTACCATCATAAACTCTTGGTCTTCAAGCTTTTCCAGTCCTTTCTCCAATTGAAAAGTCTTGATGGGTGTTCTCTTTTTCAAAAAAATTAGGGAAAAATAGCTATAAAGTATCTCTAACCTCCGTAATTTTAATGCTCAAAGTCCTATATATAGCCAAAACCTTAGAAAAGAGAAACTTGTTAGGTAAGTAACTTGAACAATTTTATTTTTGGAAGTTGCCAACCTAGATCTACTATGCTTCTTGATTAAGTTATTGCACCTTGGAAACTCTTTTAGGCTTTGGGCCTACAAAAATATGAAAAATACTAAATAACTATATGATTTAATTATAAAGTAAATAAATAAAACTAAATTAAAACAACCAAAAATTAATAAAATCTAAAAAAATGTATAGGACTTACCTAACTTTAATGCATATAATGAGACTAAATAACTCTATTTTATAAAGTTATCAACACATGTATGAATACATGTAAGAGCCTTAGAGGTAGGTAAAGCTTGAAGAAGTTGTTAAAGCCAAAAGAGGTTGGGAATCGACTACTAAGTGTGTTAAGAGTGAATATTTGAAATAAGATAGAGGGTTGTCATCCTATATTTATGTGGTTACCTCTAAGGATAACAGATGGTGAATGTGCTGAGACTGTGATGGACCAATTTAACCACCCATGATTCTGCTCCAAGATATCTCATGTGTTCTTTTAACTATAATGTGCCTATTAGGGTGGTTGTTTCCATGGATAGTATGATGTTCATGCAACATATTCTGTTGGTGCTAGGATTTGTGTTAGTAAAATAGGGTTCTTATCAATTTAGATTACAAATGCTAGAACTTTACAAGTAAGGATTATTGGTGCACTTTATTACCTAAAAATGGATTTCATGAAAGTTATTATCTTTTTGCAATATATATTACACATTATACTTATAAGGTTTACAACATATTGAAATTTCAACATAGGTTTGAAAAAAATGAACTGGGTTATCCCTCTCGTTTTGGTAATGACTATTGCTTTGGGACTAATATTTGTGGTGATGCCAGGGATCATCACCATTGTCGGGTTAAGATTTATGTAAACATATTCAGTGGATTTTAGCTTGCTTATTTTCTTGACCAATCTACCTATTATGAAATGCAGGCTAGCTTTGTTATAAGCTATGTCTCCTTCCAATTCATCTGTTGTCCATGTTAGTCTTTTCTCTTCCTTTAGTGCGGTTGTTGGCCAAACATGGGCCTCTACTATTCTAGTACTTTTGAGGGGTTGTCATTTGATCTAGTGGGTTTTAATTAGAGATTCATCTTTCCTACCTCAATGTTTGCTATTATTGTAATAGAATTTCCTAGGTTTAGTAATAGTGTTCAAGCCATTTCGACCATCATAGACTCTACAACAATGATTAGGGTGTAGTTTTTGACCCAAATGGTGATCTTGTACTCCTTATTTCCAGTTACCTTGAGATTGTAGAGATGTCATAGTGATGAAGATCTTCTATCAATTCTTCTCCTAAGGTTTCATAGTTTATCCCTAAAATTGGTAAGGTAGTTAATAAAACTTAACTATAGGTTTGCATTCTATTTTAGTTAGCGTTGTTGCTATCGGACTTTCACTATTGCCTTTTTTAGATCATAATGGTGCACCATTGGGTTTAAGGCTATCGAACGAGTATAATTGTTAGTTTAGCCCTGCAAACCAATCGCATTTGCTTGTAACACACTAGTAATTCAGTGATTTCATGTAACATACATTATATCTTATTAATGTAAATGAGATATTTCTTTATCCAATAATTGTTATTATTGTCTTATATAGATAAAGACCATGAAACACGTTTGCCTTGTACAGGAATTGTAAAGTGTTACGATTATGAGAACATTATACATCAAAGCTGTATTTCTAAAAACATTCATTGTTATTGTATTATTAAGACAATGTATTGACAATTCACAAAGATTGACACATTTAAGCCTACGTGCATATAATGCATGCAATTGATCTTACGAGTTGAAAGGTTATGATACTTAGGGATAAAATATGAGTGCTTGTTGTGAGAATAGGTTCACTAAACATGACTTACTATAAAGCCTTACTTGGTAATGTGGGGAGAAAATTAGAGGAAGAGAAAAGGAAAAAAAAAGAAAATAATATTTTTTTATTTCCATTAGTGTGTTTGGTACAAAAAAGTGAAAAGAAACGAATAATTATCTTTCCACCTATTGCTTGCTATGATTGAAAAAGGAGAGGAAAGAAACTAAAAAGTTATTATTTTACCATTATATCCATTACAAGTTAAAATGTAAAAATAAAATTTAAAAAATGATTAGTAATCTTGTAAATGTACACACTTTACTCATATCGTTCTTTTCTTTTATATTTTCTTTCGAATTTGGAGTGATTTGTTTTTGTTAACAGGTGTAGAAAATGATAATTTTTAATATTTTCCTTCTTCTCACTTTCTTTCCTACCAAGCACACCAAAAATTAATTTTTTTTCCACTTTTCCACCCTTTTCTTTACATCCTTTCTCTTTTCCACCCAACCAAGCATACCCTAAGGTTCCATGATATTTCACTCAAGTGTTTATGGAAATATTTGATGGGGTCCACTTTGATGGATGCCTAATGTAGGGTGGTTTTAGGTGAATACTAAATGTGGGGTGAGTGGTTTAAAGAGGATTCATCACCCTGAGTGATATGAAAGAACATATCTCATTTGTTCCTAGCTTATGTTAATCAAAGTCCTTAGCCAAGGCAATATTGCTTATGTAGTTAACACATAAGGGCTACAACACTAATACGAAAACGGTTAAAAGTAGACATTGAACCATGTTTCGCAACATAGTCAGAATGCAAATCTGAATGCACCAGACTCAAAAAGGTAGGTAAACCCCTCATTCCTATTTCATTATTTTATATCATTATATATACATATATCATTATTTTTTCACTTCTGGGGACTAAGTCATCGAGATGTGTTGCTCACTTGACTTAACCCTAAACAGTCATTACAAAACAACCATTTGTCATGGACTTGGCACCAATCTATTTTGGCTAGGTGTGTTGGTCACCGACCAAAGTTTGTATTTTGAAGATTACAAACCCTTAAAAACAAACTCTGAGATATGTAATAATACTATAAATCACTTGAAAGGGTTCGAAAGTCGGTTACAAACATGATTAAAGATTGATCCCTCTCATGATGCCAAGTAATCAGTACCTCATTAATTATGTGTTAACTTAAATTTTGGTTTTTATTTGGTTTCAAAACTCGGTATTTAATTGTAATTCCCATATCTCAAAATTTTCCTAATCTCAAATTTATTATTCCGTTAGAGAATCAAGTTTTCTAATATTTTTAAAAATCAAAATAGATTTCACACTCCACTAGAGGATAGAGGAAAACAAAAGGTTCTATCATTTTATCTTTCACACCTACCAAAGGACTAAAAGAATATGAAAGATTTTCAAAAAACAAAAATATCTTTTGCACCCTACTGGAAGGTAGAAGGAACATGAAAAGTTTTATTTTTAAAAAATTCATAAAAAAATCTCAATTTTTTCGCAACCCTCATTTAAAATAATTAATAAGGTGGCTTCCATATTCTAGCAAGCATACCTATGGACTACTTCAACTTAGGTATATTGCCTCAATTTTTTAAAATTTCCTATTTCTATCAAAAATAATGAAAACTTATCCTAAGTACCCCTAAATTATACCTTCGACATGAAAGTATCCAGATGACCGTAAAGGACTTGATTCAAAGATAAATTACTAAAATATCCCTAAGGTCTACCTTTGTCATGAAAGCATCCTGGAAACCCTAAAGAACTCGATAAAATATGAAATGATAAATTTACCCTAAATGGGTGGCTTTGATATCAAATATGACCTAAAATGCGAAAACTGCTAATTAATCCCTAAATTTCTCAAAATTACATATTAGCCCCAAAAGGGCTCAAAATGCTAACAGCATTTCAACATGACCAAAATACCCTAAATGGGTAATTTAATATGAGAAATAACTTATTTAGCCTTCAAAATGTAAGGACTTACTAGAAGGTCTCTAAAATTTCTAATTTTGCAATTCAAGTCTTAAATGACATAATCATAAATAAACATCAAACACATCAAAATCAACATGAAAAATTTATCAAATATCACAATGACCATTTGCCAAGTACCTTTGGCCTTAGAATAACATTTTTCAATTTTTGCAAATGGAACCTTAAACTTTCCAGAATTATAAAATGATCCCTAAAATGTTAAAAATGTATGAAATGCTTAAAATGCATAAAAAACACTCCTAAAGTTCCACTAAGCATTTGGCCAAACTTTGATGGCCTTGGAATAATTTTTATTTTTTGCAATTTAGTCTTTATATTTTTCGTAATTACAAAACGGCTAAAAAAATAAAAAACTTCACAAACTAACCATACAAGGTTAGGCCAAGCTTGGAAACACCTTTTCAAGGCCTTTAAAAATATTGGGTAAATTATTTTTAGGACCCCTACAACTTTCAAATATTACAAAATAGTCCAAAATATCACAAAAACAAGAAATAAAGCTTCATCAAAGGCCACAATCATCATCAACAACAATCAAGAGAAAGTTTTCTCAACATACCTTCATGATTAACAAAATAAACACATCTCCTAGTTTCTATCAAGCTCACATTTACTTGAAATCAGAATAAAAATGAACACATAAGCAATTTTACCAACAATTAACATGAAAATATCAAGAAGAATAACATAGTCATGAACATATTCACATGATAAAAAACACAACATATCAACAAAAACATATTTTCCTGACGAAAATCAATTTTTTTTTAAAAAAAAAATCAAAGTTAACAACAAAATCAAGAAAATTATCTATGGCTTTCAACACTTGGCCTTTCAATGTGGATTAAAATCCATGAGCACAAGTGATCATTAAGCTCACTATAAGGAAGAAACATGATGAAAATGAACCAAAATCAAAGTTTTTCTATGTAAAACTACTTTAAAGCTTAAAAACTTGAAATTTCTTAAGGAAAATTATTTCTTAAGGAAAAATACCAAGAGGCCATAAATGAAAGTATCTTCTCTAAAAGGAAGAAATATAAGGGGGAGGATTGGGCCAAGGAGAAATAATTCCCTCTTGGCCAAATTTCGTTTAGCTTTTTCTTCTTTTTTATTTTATTTTTTAAAGATATTTGTTAATTTGATAAGGCTTAATTAAATTATTTTGTCATTTTGTGCTAATCTTCATGCATGACTCATCATCTTATCCCATTAGTTCATGATGATTTGGAAATAAAATCTCAACTAGACAAAAACAAGTTATAAGGATTAAATTGAAACAAACTAAAAATTAAGTATTTAAGAAATAAAATTTCAGATGATAAATTCAATTAAAAATTTAATCAGAATAGTAATGTTGGGCTTGTTGGAAAACAAAATTGGACTAATTGGGCTTGTTGGAAAGCTAATGGGCTTATTAGGCCCATTAGAAAAATTAACAAGTTTTAAGTTTCGTGAAATGGAAAAAAAATAAATTTGGCCCATTAAAAAAGTAAAATTAAGAAAGTTTCCATATCAAATTCCAAAATTTTAAGAAATTTTATGTGCAAGAAAAATGCAATTAAAAATTTTAAACTCATAAAATTTTACGAAAAAAATTTTTACAGTAGAAAATTATATTTGAAAAATGTAAAATTCATAAAATGAATTAAAGTTTTAAAAAACTAAATTAATATTAATTTAATAAAAATATTTGAAAATTTTTAAAAATTCTAAACTCGGAAAAAATTCTACAAAAAAATTTACAGAGTAAAAAATTTTGTATTTTTGAAAATGAGGAAATTCCAAAATAAATTCAAATTTATAAAAATGAGCTGAATTTATTACCTTGCTTAAAACATTAATCAATAAAAATAATAAATATGAAAACTTGAAATATGAAGTAAGTTTTAATAGAATAATTTCGCGAGTAGGACACTTGTGATATTGTAAAAAAAATCCAAATTAATAAATAAAATTTAACAATTTGATACCTCGTGATATAAAATGTCAATACAAATTTTTTCTTGAATATTTTTTATTTTTCGAGGTGAGTATCAGCATAAATGCTACATGATTATCGGTAAAAATATATAACAGTTAACTACTGAAATTTCATGAAAAATATTAATAAATTTTTAAAAATAAAAAATTTGATCATAATATTAGATCTAAAAATAAATTTCAAAATTTTAAAAGAATAAATGAATTTAAGAGTTTTAAATGATAATAATGCTCGAGCTTAACTCAATGCATTAATTACCATGGAAAGAACAAATCACATCACCGCAGAAAGACCTTGAAATAATTTATTGATGCCGATACAACCATTACACGGGTAATCAACAGAACAAGCAGCATATAAGAAAAGGATCAACCCTCTAAAAGCATAACATGAACGAAGCAGATCCAGAACATGCTTAAATGAATTTCAAAAGACAAAAAATAATAATAATTTCAAATGGAACATAAATAAGAAATACAACAAATTCACAAATACAAGAAAACATGTCAATAAAATACCATAAGCGCAATGTGCGGTTGCTGCAGCTGCAGAAAGTAAGCTTTCGTAGCAATCTCTCATATCCTCCATATCCTGCAGATCATACAAAACCGTAGATATGTCACCCTAACAAGATAATCACTACGTTTCAATTATTTTCCAGAACAATTTTATGATAATGAAATTTCCAAGCCACAAAAATCTTTTTTAAAAAAAAAAAAGATTATTTTTAAAAATTCCTTTAAAAAAATCCTCTGAATTCATAATATGATCTTCTCCTCCGAAATCAGAGAGAAATACTTTAACTGAATATTTGAAGAACGAAAAGAGAAACGAAAATTAGGAAAGGAGCGGGAACTAGAAAACGCAGTTACCATGGAACATTATTTCTAAAAAAAAATTCTTAGGAAATGGTAGCAACCAAAAGAACGGATGAATGGAAGAGATGAGACAACTGAGAAGCTTGAGCAAGCTCGTCTAATTGAGGCAAAGCTCGAAGATCTCTTCGGTCCCTGGTTTCCCCACCGTGCTTGTGAAGGGCAAACCCTCGCAATCTTCGCAAAGAAGTCTTCATTTTCTTTTGTCTCAAAAACGGTGAGTATTTCATTGTCGAATTCCAAAACAAAAACCTTCCCGAACTTTTTCTTCTTCTTGTTTGTCTTCCCTTTGTCTGTTCGTCTCCAAGTATATATCTTTCTTTCGTTTCATTTCTTCTTTCAACTTTGAATTGGTTTCATTAATTAAGGAACAGAAAGCATATAATAATCAACTCACCAACATACGTTTTCTTTACAGAACCAGAAATTTGCTCTTTCTTGAATTCTTCCTTCCCCTCCCTTTTTTTTAATTAATTAATTAATTATTTTTTTATTTAAATAACTATAAACTGCAATTAAGATATATAATAATCATCAAATAAATAAATAAAAGGTCAAAAGTCAAACATCTCTTTTTTAATGAATAATAATGATGAATGCGATTACGATGGCTTTGACACAATATTTTAAAACCAGAAGCATAGATTTGCTTGCATTATTCCATTGTCTCAAAATGAATGATTGTTATGTTATTTTAGTTTAGTTATCTTTTATATATATATATATATATATATATATATTATTCCAAGCACCTATCCGTACTGGTCTTACTACAATTTTTTTTCATTAGATTCAAATTCGGGTGATTAGCTGTGGCTTCACCAATTATTGTCTGTTTTTAATAAGAAATTTTTATATCTTCAGAAGACGTAGAATAAAACATGACAATGATGAGAGGCTAACCCCCCCAAAATAAAAAGAAATTAATGAGGTGTTTACAAATAATGAAGTTTTATGGCATCATTCTTTTTATATAAAATAGTATTTATTTATTTATACTTAGTTCGGGTTAATAAAGAAAAATTAAATTTTATATATGCATGCAAAAGGGAGTGTCACTAAAATCATTTACAGTAAAACATTAGATTAAGAAAAATACCTCTGATTGTATTCTAAAAGTATGCAAAAATAATTATTTTGTTTTAAACCGAGATTCTGTAACGATTAATCGTTTTTGTTAGTTTGATTCGTGAAATTGCAATGGTCATACATCATCATCATTATTGTTTTCAACATTGATGTAACCGCCTTCAAATCAAGTATTAAATAGAACGTTCGTGGGTTTCAGCTTAATTTTCGTAAAATTCCCATAAGTTGGATTGAGCATTGGCAGGTCTTAACTCTAAGTTCCAAAATGATGACCAGCAAAGCAAAGCAAGCACGAGCTGAGCTGAGGTGATGAAGATTGTCGTTGTCATTTAGTTAATCCTTTAATAATTTCATTTTGATTTTGATCTTAACAGTGGAATTAGGTGGCAAACAAAGGATAGTTACTGAACCACCTCGTAATGGCTTTGGCTTTGGTCAATAACATATTCTTGGTTGATATGAATGTTATATTCTAAATCAATGATATGTCAAATTTTTAAAGTCTTTCAAGTGGGTCCAATTTGATTATTATTTTATTTATTACGACCATAAACCTGAAGAAGGTAAGACCAGTGAAGAAGAATAAATAACAGTAGCAACATAGAACAGAAAGCTTTTGATTTCGGTCAAAGAATTAGAATTAGAAACCGTGTTGCTTGGACGCCTAAGTCTGGAAATTCACTCTGTTTCCTTTTTGTATTTTCCTATTGCTTCAATTCCAATATTTCACAACCCTGTTTCGGCCACCTTAATATTTGGTTTCTTGCTCACATTTTGTAGTAGCTTTGGTTGGGAATTTTATTCCTCAATTGATCTGTGTGTTTCGAAACTCCATCAAACTTGACACCTTTCGCTTCATTCACCCACTTGGTTTCTACCATCAAATTCCACCCAAGGTCGGTTGCCTTGCATGCCAGACTCACGAAGGCTTTAATTTCCTGGCAATGGCATGCATATCAAAAGAAATTATCCAATACATTGCCAATGGAATTCTTAGATTTAATAAACAGAATTAAAAAAGTGATACATATTTCTTAGTGTATAATAAAAAAAATGAGAACTAATAATTTGTTAACTCTATTGATACAATTAAAAAACTTTTACCACCAGTGACGAACCCATAAATCAATGGTGCAGGTATCCTAGAAAACCTCATGGATAGGGTTGATTATAGAGATGTTTCAAGTTTTTTGATGTTCTTGTTCCCATCTTCCAGGAACAATTGTCAAACCGGCATGTAATGTTAGTCATCATAGAAAGCGATCTGACCAAATTTTGTTGTCTGATATTTGTTTCAGCTGATCAATTACCTTTTACTAAAGGATCTTTCCAACTGCTCAGTATCTAGTTGAACGAACCAGGTATGCAAAATCACGCGTTGGACTCAGAAATGCTGGGTGATTGGTGTTTGCAGTTTGTCACATGAATAGCTCGGATAATAAAATAAATAATTACCAATCAGCTGAAGGGTAGAGAGTACTTTAATAAAATAAGTCAACTGCCTTTTAATAGGAAAACAAATTAATTCGAACAATTGTAACCAACAGAATAAATAAAAGATCAAAAAGAAACTCTCCCAGTGCAGGAAACGTTTAAAATTTGAAGTGTTTATATATATACATATAAAAACCGGTGGTTTATCAATTCAATCCGGTTGAACCTTTAATCGATTTTTCAACTTAGTTGAACCAGTTTGATAAAAATCAAGTCCTAAAATACTTATCAAATTGAATAGACCACTGCTTAAACCGGTCCAATCTAGTTTTTTAGTCACCGGTAAAAACTGTAATAAAAAAGTATAGGCTACGGTTTAGGGGGTGGAGTCAGGGGAGAGTGGATTCTGAACCCTCAGCTTGCCGATTGCCATCCTTTTTAGGTAAAGGCGACATCAGGCCCAGCCAAATGGTTACTCTCTACTTCATAGTAACACTCAAAAACATCAAATCAGCGCATTCAAAAATCATTCAACTGAACAAACATAAGATTGAAAGACAAGCTTAGAAACAGTAGCAAAGCCCTTTGCATAGGGTGTGCACCAGATA
>JBBYHM010368536.1:0-14529 GCA_038381775.1 Adansonia rubrostipa | reverse complement strand
TTCATTGGTTGGGTTTGAGAGTTGATTACACATAGAAGAGGAGTATTACCTTTACGACACCCAAAATCAGTACCATTATAGAAGAGGAGGATTATTTTGGCTTTAACTTATCTTTACTTTGATATAATCCCCTTATAATGCATGAGTTTTATACAAAACCATAAACCTAGGTTGTAAAAAGAGTTTGAATCTCATATGCGCCCCATAGAAGTGGGAAACACTGAAATGTCGAACTAAGATGATTTTTAGATTTAATTTTAAAATCGAATATTTCATGTTAACCACTGGAGAAGTACCAACACAAAACAATGCCTTATAATTTTTTGAAAATATTTTGAAGAACATGAATGCATAATGGACACCATAAATAGAAACATGTAAGTAAGATAAGAAGGAAAATAATAAATATTGTATAAAAAGAAACACATCAAGCAAGGAAAAAGGAAAGGGAAAGGACTATCAAAATGTATTTCAAAAATTTCTTTGATTATTAAGGAATAATCAAAGTGACAATCTTAAGACATGTTTGGATTTTATGATTGCTTGATGTGTGAAAAAAAGGTTTTTGATATAAAGGTCTGAGATGCTTAAAAGATAGAAAATTTTAGATTTTGAACGAAGTTTAAAAGGTGGGGTCATAGTATCCCTTAGAAAAATAGGGTTGGAGTGCCCCCAAAGATAAAAATTTCAAAAATATGGGAATGAGGGTTAGAGTGCCCTCAAAAGATAGAAATTTCAATAAATCTAGGGTTGGGTATCCCTTCAAAAAATTAGGGTTCCAAAGATAGGAATTTTAGAAAAGGTGGGGTTGTAGTATCCCCTCAAAAAGTAGGGTTGTAGTATCCCTTCAGAAGATGGGGTTGTAATACCCCTTAAAGGGATTTAATTTTTGATTAAAATTCAAAACGACAATGTTTATAGTGCCTCTTTAAAAAATGATGTATCCTGGAGTGTCCAGAAGAGAAAAAAGTTTGATTTTTTAGTTAAAGTTTGGAAATCTAAGTTGCAGCATCCCCTTGAAAAAGATTTGATGTTCAATTGAAATTCAAAAAAAAAGGTTATAGTGTCCCCTCGGAATAACAAGGTTAGAATATCTCGAAAGTGAAAACTTCTATGAATTTCAAAAAAATGGAGTGTTTTTTATGAAAATATTTTTTAGGTCTTGATATACGATTAATAGGAGGTTCATACATATCCGTAGACTCCACAAGGTTGGTTAGACTCAGTTAGAGGCATCCGAATGCCTTAGATTGTTGAACTTCAATGAATGTTCAAAATAGGGGACAACATCGCACTATTCCCCTTCCAAAATTTATTCCAAGCTTATCTAAAAGCTTTAAGGGGTAAAGTTGGTCTTGTTAGAAAGGTGATTTAATAAAAGTTAATATAAAAATATTCCATAAGTCTTAGAAAATCACTTTCTAGCTGAAATTAATTTTTAAATTTGAAGTTACTTTATCACTGATAGCACATGCTAGAGAAATGGTGTCATGGATTTTGAAAAATCACTATAGACTTATTTGAAATTGTAAAATCACAAATGATACCTTCCCGTAAATGGAATTTCATGTAATTTTTAGGAAAAAATATTTCAAAATTTTGAAAAAAATCATCCAATGGGCTGAAATAACTTAAAAAGGATACAAATTACTGATTTTAGAGGTTTCATATAGCATCTGTTTGAAAAATTATAAGTTCTTCATCAAGCATGATCTAAGGGCAAATGGGACACCATTGGAAAGGTAATTCAATGCCCTTTAATGGAAAATATTATAAAATAAAATCATTTAAGGTTCAAAAATAATCTTCGAAGTCATGATTGTTACATTGCCAAGGCAAAAACAAGGTGTTATTTGATTTTTTATAGTTTTTGGGGCTAAACTCGAGCCATAAATGTCCAAACATCCTTGACATAGAGAAAAGGGTGAGATAGTTGTTACGAGTTCATTCTACAATTCTGAAGTAGTTTGGGATGATGGAATAACCAGTTGACCATGCCACAAACAAAGTTGTTAAACTTAAAATCAAGGCTTAATATTTTAACAAATAAAAGGGTCAATTTCTTTTAAACATCAGTATTTTTTTGCTAGTTAACCATGAATCTAGACCTAAAAAACTTGTATCCACCAATTTAATGAAAAACATTAAATCCATACTAATTTCGGTCTATTAAAGTTAGCATAGACCTAAATTAAAGGCTTTTGGAAATCAAATTTTTACTACTGACAAGCAAGCATTTTGATGACATTTTAAGAACAAAAATATGGAACTCATAGAAATGAACATAGATAGCACAAAAGATGACATTTTGGTTACAAAAATGGCAAAAATATGACAAAAATAGTATAAATGATGCATGGACATATTAGCCACATGAATTACATCAAGAATCATGCTATGACAAATGATATGACTATGTTTAAGCAAGGAAAAGCATTTTCAAAATATCACTTTTATTCCATGAAACCTATTAAAATGTAAAAAAATGCATGAAAATACTGAAGGCATGTTAGGATAAACATCTAAATGTGAGTTAAACATGTAAGGGTGAATGAAGCATGATAAGGAAAGCATGAATAAGGGGTTATCTTGATAGAAACATGAAAGATGACATGTTTGGCCACCCAAACAACATCAAGGCATCAAAAAGATCATCAAAATCTAAAGACTACCACGACCAAGGCCACAATAAAGCACGAAAATCTTAAAATGGTCATGGTAACACGAAAATGGTCATTAGGATGATGCAAATGCTAGAAACGAGAAAATAAATAGGGAAAAGAGAGAAAATATACCAAAAGCTTTAAACTTTAACCTTTTCTTTGAGCAGCAAATTTAGACACACCTTTTTACCTCTTTTTGCTATTGATTAGCAAGGAAATGATGAAAAAAAAGTAGATTTTTAGTTATGATGTTGATGGAAGCGAATTTTAAGAGGAAGGATAAATGGAATGGGGGTTTTAGAAGGGTTCTTGTGGTGATTTTAAAGAGCTATAGGAATGAAGAAGTGTTTTTTAGTTTTAGTGCAATAGTGTGTAATCTTCTTTTTAGCTGTGCCAAAAGTGGGTTTTATAGTCACATTCTCAGCTAAGGTTTATAAGCCAAAGATATTCATAGGGTTTTCTTAAGGTACTATAAGGTAACCTTGAGTACTATTCATAATTAGCTGGGATTCCATTGACTGCCAGTGACAAGGTGGTCAAGCAAAGGGGGCTGAAATAGCTTGCCACTAGGGAAAAGCCAAGCATGCCTTCCAATAATGCATTTAATCTATGAAAATATATCATTTTCAAACAATTTAGGCCTCAAAATTTGTCAAAACCCAATCTAGACACTCCATTTTGTCTGAGCTAACATTTGAGGTATTAAAAGTCATTATCCGAGGCACCATTGAGGTTATTCAAAGAAGCACGAGTCAGTGTCCCACCATTCTCGGCTTAGGTAAAAAGTGCGAAGAGTCAAGGTTAAAAAAATCCAATTTTTTTTATATGTCTCGATATAGGTGTAAGGGATCGATACAAGGCTCCACCTCATTCAAACTCCAAAGTCATGCTAGTTGTATCAATACCAAGTAGCATGGTATCAATACTTGAAGAATGGTATCGATACCAAGGGTATTTGTGTAGATACAGAGTTATGTCATAGCTAAAATCACAATTTTTGGCTATTAAGTATCTATACAGAAGTGCATGTATCAATATAACAAGTTTGGTACCGATATAGCCATGCTTGTACTGATACACCATGCTTTTATGTCAATACTAGATTCAAAGTATTGATATATTCTGGGTTTTTTGGCTTCATATATAGATACACAAGGCTATTTTTGGCCTAATTCAAGACATTTTTCCTCCTTTCATACCATGACTTCAAAACTTGAATTTGGTCAGGACATAAGCCTTAAAAATCATCCAATATTAGACATAAATCGATAAAAATATGTGGATTTAATTTTTAGGCTCTAAACATTGATGGACACATTTTAGAAAGGTCTATTAAGCATGGCATGAAGGCATTTCATGAGAAAATTTGAGTTGATAAAGGACAAAGTTGTGATTATTCATTTGATTATCTAATTTGCTTATAAGAATTAAGATTAACCAAGGTATCATATTGGTAAAATGGTTATTATATTTTACATCCTATATGCCCTTATTGCTAGGTTAACTTAGTGGCTAAAATTATCCACTACATAATCCAATTTTTGCTCAGCTGAGAAGAGTTCTTTTTACATCAGCCATCAAAAAAACCCTTAAGCTTACCCAAGAACTCCATTTCCATAGCCCTCTTTCCACCCTTCCAGAACCCCTTTAAAAACCCCTAATTTCTATCATTTCTACCTTAAAAACTATCCTCCATAACCACCATAATCAAAAGCTCTTTCTTTTTACTCATTTCTTGTTAATCCATAGAAGGAAAAGGAAAAAAGTGAGCTAGATGATGTTGGATTGCTTTTTAAGGATATAGCTAGGAGTTCAAGCTTCCATTAGGGCATTTTTTTATCTTTTTTTCCTTTCATTTTCTATTTTTCTTTGTCACTAATCATCATTTTATTGAACCTCTATGTTTGCATGACCTTATTAGTGCTTCTATACATTATTGTGACTTTATTTGTGCTAGCTTTAGGATTTTGATGACTTTCTTAGTGCTTCAATGGTATTTTGATCAACCAAATTGCTATATTTCTTGTTGACATTAAAAGAATCCCTACTTATGCATTCTTGCCATGTTTTTCTTCATCTCAACATGCTTTTTTCAAGTATGACTGCTCAGCCTAGCGTATTTTGGTATTAACCATATCTTAGGATGCATTTTCATTATGACTTTTTTGTTGAAGTGCAAGGATAGTTTGATGTTTTGAGTGGTTGTTCATGATTGATATCTTCACTTAGTTTAGTTCATCATATGTTTATTGAAATGCCTTTACGATGCTTGTAAAAATCTATTTTCAAAGAACACCCCAAGTTAAGTCTATACTAACCTCAATCAATAGGGATTAGCATGAATTTAATATTTTCAATATATTGGTTCTCCAATCTTGCAAATATATCAAACATAAATGTTTAGAATCACAGCCTCATTAGGCAAAATAATTTTTTTTAATTCAAAATAAGCAAGTATTTCGTTTAAGCCTTGTTTCAAGCCTATCATGACTATTAGTGTAGAAAGTGGATGGTTCAATAGCCTATTCTATAAGAGTTGGATTGTTTCATTACTTTACTACCATGGACCTCAATGATTGGACATTCTCATCTTTGATACATTGACACGTGACTACAAAAGCCTTAGCCTGAAGAAACCCTTATTTCAATACTTGCAACACAATGATCCCTATTTCAAATTATTTTCAGTCTTAAATGATTATTTTGAAATTTTCTAGCATTTTTCCATGAAAGGGCTTAGAATTACCTTTACAAGATACCTCATTTGTCCTCGGATCATTCTAGATGTGGAAGTTGAGATTTTTCAAACCTTCACTGTCTAAAACCCATGGAATTCATGATTCATATACTATTTGGATGAATATGAACTATTAATGAATTTTTTGGGCTTTTCAATTTTTTTCCAAAACGATCATAAAATTCCCTTTCCTAAAAGGTAGTTTTTGTAATTTAATGATCCCGATTGAGTCCAAGGTGATTTTTTGAAGTTCACATGCCTTTTCCTTGCATTTGCCATTAATATTGACTCAGACCTAATTTTAGAAATTAATTTTGGCAAAAAATTGATTTTTGGAATATTTTTACATAAATCCTCATCGATTTACCTTTTCAGTGGTACCTTATTTGCCAGTAGAAACTATTGGATCAAACAAAAATAAATTCAGAAATGTGGACAACATGATGTTATCCATTGTTTTTGCTAAACATGAGAAAATTTACTTGCATTTTCCCGAACCATTATTTCTGGTCATTCGAATGACTTTAAATATATTTAATGGTTTCTTCCCTAGTGTCATGAGTCATGATGTAGGTCTCTTTAGACTCAGATCAAAACCCAGAAATGTTTTTAAAATTAATTCCCTTTTTTAAAACAATAATTGATTTTTTCCATTTTAAAATCTCATTTCTTTAGAAAATATAAAAAATTTTTATTTTCAAAAATCATTCAAATTTTCTTTTTCTAATAGGATACTCCAGCCCTTCTTTTCTAAGGGGATTCACCAATCTCGTTTTATCCGAGTGGATAATCTAACCTAAATTTTCAAAAAAATCCAAAATTTAAGTTTTCTCTCCTTTGGGTTTCCTTAGACTTTTATCTAATTTTTCATGCCCAAGATGACCATCGAATCTAAACATGCCCATTATTGTCAATTTGGTTATTTCTCAATAACCAAGGTCAATTATGAAATATAACTCGATTGTTCCTATTTTTTATGTTTTCGTGTATTCATCTTAAATGTGAGTTTTATTATACTTCTTTATGTCCTACTAACCCGTTTTTCTTCTTAATGATGATTGGCACTCATGCTCTAAGAAAAAAATCAAATTTCAGTAAACTTGAGGCAATATTCTATGTTAGTATCCTTTTAGTACCCGGTGTAGAGTATCATTTTCTAAAATCAATCCAAATCTCATTTTACTAAATCCTCTATGTTTTAACTCCCTCTTGGGTTGCATAAAGAGATATTAATTACATTTTTATCATAAAAACTTGAATTTAATATTTAAAAATTAGCATTCATAAGAAGGAATTACACATAAATAATGATTGCATGAAAAACTAAGGAAAATAGAGACTATGATAATTTATGGCTAAATGATACCAATTTTGGGCTTTATAAGGATACTAATCCTTCCCCACGCATAACTAATTCTTGGAGCCTCTGAAAATGAACTCTGGTATATGTAGTCTATAAAATCAGTTTTTAAGTTTCATAACTCAGAATCACCAGTTTTAATATAATACCTAGCCCAAAATAATCAGTGGTGACTCCAAGTCGTGGTAAATTTGTAATAGCCTTCCAAGATCAATTGGATGAGTGATTTGTCCAATGATCCTCCCCTCAACTTTTACTTTATCATGCCTAATTCAAATCCCAATCAAGGGATGATCCAAAGACTAGCTCATTCTCCCTTTCATTTTTAAGTTGTAGCGTGCCATGTGAGGGGCTCATTGATACAACTTGGTTACTCCATTAGGGACTTGATTTTGAGAGCTAGGCCTGTAGCTGGCTAAATTTTATCATGATTCTTGATTTCCCTTAATTTTAGTCACTATTTATTTGTAATCACATTTCTTCATCTTCTTTCCATATGACATTTATTTGCCATCACTCTATGTGTTTTTTGTTTCTCATGATTGCTAGGGTTCTTTCCAACTTGAAAAATGAATACAACAATTTTGGTAAAATGGATAAGGAGTGAATAAAAAGGTTTGATTGTTTCTTCCATACACATCATGTACTCATATTTACATTAGACTCTTGGATATTCTTTTCTTGGAGAGAGAATAACACTTCATTAGGTGGAAGTGTTAATTGTCTTCTATGGTATCTTTCTTTATTCTCGGGCTAGCAATATCTTCTAGGGTGTAAAGTACCTATACTCTCGTGGTATTCTTTTTATCTGTATGACATAGCAAAATACATCCACCCAAATCAAACTCGTTCTACCAAGCTTGTGATGAGCCCAAATCAGGGTGCCTAAGCTATCCTTACCGGATAAAGAACAATTTGGAAACCCTTTAGAATTAACTCAATCACGTATAATCAGCCATAAAAGCCAAACCTTGTCTAGCCATACCAAAGTGCTACTAGATTAACTTAGAGAATAAGATAGTTAGGGAAACCTTCTTATCTATTACTCTACTTTATCGTTACTTTGTAGCATAAATGATGATGAACTACCATTGTCACTAGTGCCTTCTTTCCTGCCCTGAATTATGTGATCTATTGTAATAATACTGTTAGGGCACGTTGTTATGCTATCTAACTGATAGCTATTGCTTTGTTTTTTCCTTTTCATAAGAGATAACATTTGAATGTTGTCACTTAGCATCCCTTTTGAGGCCTAGTATTGCCTTCTAGGGAACAAAACTCACTTAAGTAAGTTGTTACACTATCTGATCGATGGCTTGAAACATTAGCCTATTACTAGATAGTAAAGAGCGAATTGTCACTCCTCGGGTGTTAATTCTACATTAATGAGACATTGTAGGGGAAATTTTAACTCAGATATGTTGTTATGTTGTCTGCACCAATTTAGATTTTGGGGGGCAAGCAACACGACTCGTGGCATTTTATGTTCACCCCAAGACATTGTAAGGCCTATTATTGGGGCAGTTTTTGTGTTTTATTCTTGTTGATTTCTTTCTTTTATTTTTGCCAAGAATCTCTTCATCCTTCACTGCCTTATTGCCTTTCATCTTCATGTCACAAGCATCATTTCTTGCATTAAACATGTAAAGATAATCGATTTAGGGTAATAGTGAATGAACATCATAATGCCCAAGCTACAGGCATAATTCATCCATTCGCATGGATCTTCTTTCCCTTAAAAGCTACATTACCATGGTAGGTGCAGTAGAGATGCAACAAGGTTCATTTCATGCTTTACAAATGTCATTCTTGATACTGTTTGCAATATTGAAGATAGATATGCACCACAACTTTCTCGTGTTTGTATCATATTCTCATACCCTACATTAACATCCTCATTGCATTCACTTGTATATATGCATTCATCCTTACATGATGCTTTCTATATTCATACCATTTTAGGTCATATATGTGTAGACAACCATCCCTGACATGTCATGTCTCCAATCCTTAGTCACCATTGCTTAGTATGTTCATGCACCCATCTATTGTTTGAGTCGAAAAGGGCGTAACATGGGGGATCAGTTAGAAACAAGAGTTAATGCTTTAGGAGGCATCTAAGAGGAATTAAGGCATAATTTTCAAGAATAGAAAGAATAGTTCACAAGATTGGTAGGAGCAGTTATGGACTTGCTCAATGTTGAAAAAGATTTCGTTAAAGGGGCATCATCATCTGTTATTGGCCAAGTGGGTCAAAATGCCACAAATCCATTGGAAATGTGTGTTGGTGCCTTGGAAGGAATTGTTTAAGGGGTTAGGCAAGATGTGCACGAAATGAAGAAATGACTCTTGGAACTGATAGGGATGATCTGAAACCTTGATAAACTAAAGACAAATTACCTCTACAAGTCACCATCACCTTTGCCTAATCAAGGATAGAGGCATAATTTTCCAAACCTAAGGTGACCCATCTAGAATCTTTTGGTTCCACACTCTAGCCTATATTTGAGGTCTACCATCACAACCCCATGTTATTATAGGATTAGCCATCCATTAACCAAAGAAGCCTTCCAACCAGCTCCCAACCATCCCTTGGCATTGGTATTAAGAAGTCCATGAATGAAAAAGGAAATGGATGTGATTAGCAATGATAGCCAGTCACAAGTTATCTCAGACTCATGCCCTAAACCCAGTCTATACCACCTAGACATTGCAAGCCAATTGGTTCACCTAGTTTGGGTGTTGTCACATTAAATCCTTGCTTAAACCTTTATCCATAAGCATAATTCCTAATGTATAACTCAGTGCCCATGACTTTAATTGGGCATGTCTAGCAAACAAAAAGATTAGGGAATAATAAAAAAATATAGCAAGGCACCCAAGATAGGACTCTTATAAATTTGTTCCTAGTATCATACATAGATTTAGTTCCCTAACTTATTCAAGATTAGTTGATTTCTTTGACTTACTCTAAGCCTATGAAGCAGCCATACCTAAAGGGCCATAACACCACCATTGCTTGCTGCTACCATATCAGGTGTATGAGTCATTCCATAAGGCTTTGAAGAGAAAAGTGTAGCAATTGATCAAAGAAGGATAGCTAGATCTTGATCGATTAAGAGAGTGAAACAGAATGTGTGAACCTAAGGCAATAGGGGCATTCCCATTTTGCATGCTTTATATGAAAAGTTTTCATCTTTGAATTGTCATTGTTATGAGATCAACATGTTTGAACTTTGAATCACATTTAATGAAAGCATGGTATGTAAAGTCTCAAGAATATTGTTGATAGCTTGCATTCTTCATCTCTTTTTCAAGCTTTTCCACGCATAAAACTAATTAATTAAAAACCCAAAACTTCTGGAAATCAGTGTTTAGTACCATGAATTATACCCATATAGGTAAACTAGAGCCATCAAATAGATAAAAGCCTAAAAAATGGCTAGGACCGGTAAGGACCAATTCTTTAAAATTTTTATACTTCTTTGGAAATTAAACAAATACGATTTTCCTCTAAGAATCCTATCGGCATAATTTGACATGTATCAAAATTATGCTAGAAACAGCTACCTTCTTGTGGTAATAATACCAAACTACCCTTTGTCCCTACCATAAGCTTTTTGACCATATCTCTCCTCTTCCATTCCAACACCTCTAAACCATTTCCTAGGAGCCTTTCTCAGGGCGGGTCTTAGAGCACCATCATGGCCCATTTTCCCTAGTTCTCCCTTATCATTTTGATACCTCGAGACCAAAATTCCTCATTAATATGAACCCTTAGAGATCGAATATGGAATATTCCTTATAACCTAAACCTTGGCATTACCTAATTTCTCATTGATGGTAAACCAAAAAGGGGGCATGCCCAAGCATGTGGAGTTAAATGGAGAATTGAGACATATATTTTTAAAAAAAAGAAAAATGGTAATTGAATGTAACATCATGTGATTAAGTGGTTCAAAATGCCTTCAAAGGAATTTTCTCTGATAAATGTTCCTTCAATTCACATAGTCGTGTTTGAGATGAAGAATGACCATATTTTATTATCCTTTAACAAGTCAAAAATTTCTCTCCTTATTTCCTCATCCTTTTACGTAGTCAGGCTAAGATATAAAATGAAATTAATACATAATAAAACATGTGTTATAGTGACTTGGATATATAATAAGTACTTGATAAATAAAAAAAATATAAATCTAGTAATATTAAAACGTTTGACACAATTGGTTAAGTTCGAACTTTGAAATAATCTATTTGTATTGAATTTTCTTTACAAATATACTTTTTAAAATAAAATTATCTTATATATTATCAATAAGTTTTTTAATTTAATTAAAAATTCTTATATATATTATTATATATTTAAAGTAATTAATAAATTATAAAAAATTAAATGATAAATTAATATGATAAATAATAGAGATGTAGTAATATTTTAGTTTCGTTTATGAAATCTAAAATTTGAAAAAATATATATATACAATAAGTAATATAACTTGTCTTTCTGGTTTCCTTTGGACTTAACAATTCATGTATATGTGTCGTGTTTGTCTATTTTGGTATATCATAATCATATTTAAGATATTTTATTTTTATATAAATTTTAATACGTTAATAATTTGTATTATATAAAATTTAAAATAATTATATATTTATGCTATGTTCATATTATTTTTATAATATGTTATATTTTAATAATATTTTTTTTTGTTATGTTTTGTGTCATCTTTTTTTTTCATAAATCAAGTGAAAATAACTATAAAAAATCCAGGGGTCAAAAAATTTCTCCCCTTATTTCCCTTTTTGAGCCTAACAAATTCATTCTTTGACACCCTAATCAAGGATCACCCTCTGCATTAGAGGCAAAGAGAAAACTTTTCTAAAGGACATAGGGATATATATTCCACTCTACAATTGTGAAACTACCAAACATCAAAGGTTAAGTATTAATGTGCCAAATTTCCAAAAACCAAGATTCCATCCAAAAAACAAAAAGGAAAAAAAAAGATGAGAACAGAAAAGGAAAACAAAAGCAAAAAGCCAAAAAGAAAAACAAGAAAAAAGAGATGAAAGACCAAGAAACAAGGACATTTGAAAAGTAAAAATGATAGATGCCCTAGTTAAAAGAAATGATCTTTGATCCAATCACCCTAAACACTAAATTTGGGTCTTTATACCTTTTCTTTCAAAACCATCAACCTCGGCCTACACTATTATCCTAAAAAGGTCCATTTTGTTCAAGTATAGCCATGTGAACTGATGAATCCCTTCTTTGAGGAATTATTCTTTTGAGCCTTCTTAAAAAGCATGATGATGCAATCAACTAAAGAAGGAATAAAAAGTGGAAAGATTGAAGCTCTAAGCTGAAAACCAAAAAAAACAAGCAATCTAGAGCAAAATAAAGAATTTTGGGCACCGTTCATAGGGTTACTAAAGTTTCAACAAGGAAACCATCATTCCAAAGAAATCTAAAGACCCCTAAAAATCCTTGAACATCTAAGAGTATCATTTGTAGAGGGATAACTCTTAGGATTACACTTTTCCCTTTCTTAAATCAACCTAACAACCATGAACCCATCATGGTTAATCCTACTGCTAATCAAAGAATCAATAGTAGGAGGCTTAGAAAAATCTGAAATTTGTTTGGTTTTCAGAGAATTCATGTTCTATAAGGATTGGTCTATTTGACCTAAAAGAATAAGGATCTATTTCACCTATCCTAAAACCTTCCTAAATTGATCAAAGCTTTCTTCAAACTCTTCATCCTAACCAAAAAGGCCTAGTTGCCATTCAAGAAATCTCATAATCAAAGATCATCAATCTTTGAAACACATGAATATCATGCTAACTAAAGAGTTTTGATTAAATGAATATTCTAAACAAAGAAAGACAAAATCTTTTCTAATTATGGGGGAAAGCTAAGATTAGAATGCCTCTTAATTTGAAGAAAAAAACCATTAAGTAAGGTTAAGCCAGATTCAAAAAAGAACCATCCATAGTCCCAAATTTTACACCTTTTAAGGCAATGTATAACATCATACAACTACCTAGCTGTAACTCATATGCATTATAGACACCTTATTTTGCCCATGCTAATTCTTTAAGTAATCTGGAGCATGGATGTGAGAGGGGTTGATGGTTGTCGCCTAGTGAAAAAGTATTTTGAGGATGTTAAGAAGGCCTAGGGATCATATCAAAGGTAAATTCAAAGATGTGACATCAAATGACATAGTTCAAGGTGTCCAGGGATAAAATCTATGAGAAAATTTATAATTTTATGTGAATGTATCGATAATGGTTTCATGTATAGTTACAATGCTCCGATGATCCAAAAATTTGAAATATCCTTATTTGTATCGATATAACATGTAGACATATCGATACATGAGCCTTTGCATTGATACAGGACCTTATGTATTGATACTAGGCCATGCCAAGACCAAAACATGCATTCTAAAAGGAGATGTATCGATACATATCAACATGTATCGATATAGTGGTTTATAGTATTGATACAATGGTTCATAGTATCGATACAATGATCATTGTATCGATACAATGTTCATTGTATCCATACACTCAAGGTTTTTGGACCAAATGTATCAATACACATAGGCCATTTTCACGGTTTAGGCATTTTTGACTCGTCCATCATTGATCCAAAACTCGATTTTAACTCGTTTCTTTACATCAGGAAAGATTAAAACACATATCAGATTATGAATTCATACTTTTGAATTAATCAAAACATTTTTTTAAAGTCTAAATTGGATCAAAAAGGTCAATATCACATGATCACCCTACTCTCTAGTTTGTTGACCAATATCACCATCAGCCACCCTATTTATTGAAAAATCATTTCAGCATTTAAACCAGCCACCCTATGCCTATCACATTGGTAGCAAGTTGCTCTCTACAGCCAGTCTATAGCCATTATACTGGCATTATTTTGTCCCCTTGATAAATGGCCAAAAACACCTCCAATTTGGCTCCAAAATGCTGATGTAAATAGATCACTTATATCTCAGCTCAAAAAGGTTAGATTCCAGCTCATTTTCAACTTCCAAAACACATTCCTACAGCAAGTAAAGTAGAATCCTGTAGCTCTTCACCCACCATCCAAAAATAAGCCCAAAATATTCATTTCCAACCATTATACATTCTAAAAATCACCCTCACCCATACCAGAACCAAAACCTCATTATTTTTCTCTTTTTCTTGCTAATTAACAACAAGGAAAAAAGAAAATTCAAGTCTTCTCTACTGCTCCAATTATTTGGCCAAAAAGTAAAGTTTTGTTGGTATAACTTCTCACCTTATCACCTTTATTTTTTGTTTTTAGCACCTTTATTATTTTAGTGAGCTCTTCATGTTTCCATCACCCTCTTAGGATTACCATGCATTATTGTGGCTTTTGGCTACGGTAGTTTAAGATTTGGATGCCTTGATGCCCCTTTGATGTGCAAAATGCCTTATTTTATCCTCATTATTTTGATAGCTCTTACTCATGCATTTTATTTCATATCCATGTATCTTGTTATCCTTAATCCATGTACGGATCATTAGCCTAACACATTTCAAGCACATTTACACATTAGCTTGCATGATCATTGTCATTTTCAGCATCCATAACATTTTCTTGTCAAAATGCATAAAATTTTTTTGTCTAGACCATTAGTAAAGTTAGCATCCCCATTCATGTTATGTGCCATCCCCTTGTATGTTTGTTGTCTTCTCCTTATCAAAATGCATGTTTGATGGCTGTCAAA
>JBBYHM010368478.1:0-18649 GCA_038381775.1 Adansonia rubrostipa | reverse complement strand
CATTGAATGATCCATGTTATGTTACTTCATTTATTATCTTACTAACATGATTTCTTTGTGATGATTATTTGTATTCACGTTTTCCAATCATTTTAAATAAAACTAAAGCAAATGTTCTGTGTAGGTATCTCTTCAGTGCCCAAAGTAGAGCATTCCATTTTCAAAGTAAAATCTAGAGGTCATTTTTATCAAAAATCTCTATATTCCCAATCTCTCCGAGGTATATGTTAGATTAAATCTTTTTCATCAAAACCTGGACTATTTTTACAAGATTCATGCATTAAAAGGGTTATATCGAAATAATGACAAGCTAAATCGAAAGAATTGAAACCAAAATAAGACATAACTAGTAAGGTATCGATTTCGGGTGTCATGAAGAGGTTTATACCTTATCGCGTGTAACCAACTCTCAAACCCAAATGGTGAATCTTTGCTTTACGTAGACCATAGGATCAATGTTTTGAGTTTTATAACTCAAAATATGGGTTTCAATTGGCATCCAGTCATGCCTAGCCCAAAATGATCGGTGGTAACTCTAAGCGTTAGCCATTTTACGATGGTCATCCGAGACTAATAAGATGAGCGATTCATCTTATGATCCCCTACACTATACCATAAGTCAAAAATCTATACATTCTCGTTTACATCACATCGCCAAAGGAAAAGTCTCGATCAAGAAGACATTCTAAGTCAGAAAGACATTTTAAGTTGTACACATTCATAGATTCGCGAGGATCCACCCCGAGGTACGTTGCGACATTTGCTGAGCAAACTAATGAGTTTGCATGATAGCTAAGTACAATACGTTGTCTCTATATAACGTACATAAACTAAAACCCCATAATACCCTTGCTTTTCATATTTTTGGTCTTCATATTCATATGGCTATATAAGCTAATTTTGGCTTTTCTAAGATCAAATACACAAAAAAAGTAGAAAACCTTACCACATACACATTCACAACAAAGAAAGCATTCATCTTCATATATTCTTTTAATATCCCTCAGCCACCAAAAAATAAAAAAACCTTTTCCATTCCCGTAGCTTTTGAACACGACCATTAAAAACCTTTCCAAAAGCCTTTATTCCTCTCATATTTCCTCTCAAAGCTCCTTTCCATCCACACTCTAACTTAAAAACTCATTTTCATCATTTTATTGCTATTTAATATCAAAAAAGGGAAGAAAGTAAGACCAAAATTATTGCTTAAAGAAAAAAGTTGACGCTTGAAGCTTCTTGTGCATGTTCTCCCTTTTGCTCTGCTTAGTTTCTTATTTTTAGAATTTATATTATTCTAATGGTTTTTTTGCTTTACCATGACCCTTCTAAGATTCTCATGCATTATTGTGGCCTTAGTTGTGGTAGTCTTAGGATTTTAATGATCCTTCTGATGCCTTGATATTGCTTGGATGGTCAAACATGCCAGACTTTATTTTTATCATCACCATAGCCCCCGTTCATGCATTTCTTGCCATGTTTCATTTACTTTCACATACTCGTCTCATATTTGGATGTTCACCTTAACATGTTTTGAGCATATTCATGCATTTTCTTGCATGTTGGTAGGTTTCATGAAACAAAAATATTTTCTTGAAAATTCTAGCATGCTTTCTTTTGGTTAAACATGTTCATACCATCATACATGGCTTGAATCTAGATGTCATTTATAAGGCTGACACTGGCATGCATCTTACTTGTTATCATCTTACATTTTGCCACCTTTTCCATTGTCAAAATATCATCTTTGTTTGTTTGAATATGTTGTCCATGTCCATTGTTGTGCATGTTGCATTTCATCCATAACATTTTTGTCAAAATGTATGCTGGTTTGTTCCAAAAAGATTTGATTTTCAAAAAAACCCAAAGTTAGATCTGTGCTACCTCCAACAGTTAGAGATTAGAATGTATTTAATGTTTTCACTGAAATAGTCCTATAATCTTAGGAACAAATCAAACTTTATAGGTTTGGATTCATGGTTGAATAAAATGTTGTTTTTTTAGGAAAAATGTCATTTTATTTGTTAAAATATTAAGCCTTGGTCTTGAGTTCAATACCCTTATTAGTGGCATCATCAATAGGTTGTTTTATAGACTACTCTAAGACTATGGAATGAATTTTGATGCCCATTTCACCCATTCATTTCTATTGTAGATGTTCGAAGTCCTTGGCTTAAGTCTAGTTTTAGGAAACTCAAAAATATCAAACTCCCTTGCTTTTGCTCTGCAGTATTGTGACCATTATTAAAAAAATTGTTTTCAAGACCAAAAACTTTTTTTTGGAATTTTTTGATACTTTTTCTTCAAAGAACATTGAATTACCTTTCTAACGATGTCTCATTTACACCCGGATCACTTTAGATGAGGGAGTTATGATTTTTTAAACCTTAGTTGTCTAGGACCCTAAGAACTGGCAAATTACAGTTTGTTTGGGCCATTTAGCCCACCAAATGATTTTCTTAAAGTTTTTAAATATTTTTCTGGAAAGTTCATGAATTTTTTTTTTTAGAAACATATCGTTTGAGATTTAACAGAATCAAATGAGTCTGAAACAATTTTCTAAATTTCATTCGCCCTCCCTGTACATGCTGCTAGTGTTAAAACAAACCTAATTCCAAAAATTAATTCTACCTAGGAAGCGATTTTCTAGGAGTTTTGGAATATTTTTATATTAAATCTTATCGAGTCACCTTTCTCAAGGTACCTTACCTAGTTTCTATAATTCACTCAAAATAAATTTAGGAAGAGGGATAGCACGTTATTGTCCCTATTTTTGCAATTAAAATCAACCTAGTATCTTAAGCTACCTTTATTGATGCATTCAAACGTCTTGAAGTGCCCCCCGATCAAATCCCCATGGAGTCATGTAATATAACACAAGCCATTTAGGCTTAGATCAAGGCTCAAACAAATAGTTTTATTCAAATTCTCAGGATATATTTTCAAAATACCTTTTATCAAGAATTTTTTTTCTCCATAAATATTCAAATTTTTGTTTTTAGGATACTACAGCCCCACTTTCCAAGGGGATACTCTAGTCTTGCTTTTCAAAACTTATATTTTCTTTCTCTTAAACATTCTTGGGATTACTAATCAAAACCCTTTTTTAAACAAATCTAAAATTTTCACTTTTGGGGATACTCTAACCCCACTTTTCAAGAAGATACTCTCACCCCCCTCTTCACCTAAAGTCTGAATTTTCTTTCTCTTAAAACTTATTAAAAGGGCTTGTGATCAAAACATTCTTTTGAACATATCCAAAACCATTACCATTAGGGATACTCTAACCTCACCTTCTAAAGGGACACTCTAACCTTGTTTTTCACTCGAAATCTAAAAATTTTCCCTATCCTAAACATCTCAGGCCATTTTAATCAAAACTTCCTTTTTTCTCATTTTAAGTTACCATCAAATCCACATGCATCTAAAAATTTTCATTATAGTTATTCTCCAATAATCAAAGATACTTACAAGATACATTTTTTATCATCTCTCTTTTTTTATGTTTTTGTATGTAATTATCTTTTATGTGATATTATTATATTCCCTTTTATCTTACTAACACGTTCTTTTTTGTAATGACCACTGTGCATCCATATTTTAAAATTGTTTTAAAAAATTACAAGGCAATGTTCTATGTCAGTGTTTCTCTATTGCTGAACATGGAATATCTGAATTTTTAAAATTTAGTTTGAAAATTACATTCATCAAAAGTCCCCATGTTCTCTAGATCTCCATGGCACACAAGCAATCTATATTTTTTTTCTAAAGCTGGATGTACAATTTACAAAATTTCATGCATTAAAGGGGATTATATCGAAAAATGATAAAGTGGAACCAATTAAACCAAAACCAAAGCAAGATATAGTTTGCATATACCAATTTCAGGCGTATGAGGTGTTAATCTTTCTCCATGCATAACCAACTTTCAAACCCAACCAATGAATCTTTAGGCTTTTTAGACCTTAAAGTCAATGTTTCATGTTTCAAAATTCATAAGATTGTTTTTAATAGGCATCTGATCATGCCTAGCCTGAAATGATCGATGGTGGCTCTAAATTTATAGCCACTTTATGGTAGCTTTCTAAGACTAGTTAGATGAGTGATTTATCTGACGATCTTATTTCCTTCCATATTATTATGCCTAATTCATATCCTGATCAAGGGATAACCTAAAGCTCAATCATACTATATATCTTTTAAGTCGTAGGCATTCCTTTTGGATTGACCAAAGATGAAAAGGGTATGCTGCGATAAGCTCTCTCTTCTATCCTTTCAAACCTGTTAAGCAATTTAGCTTGCATTAGGATTTGCCAAACCAAATTCATTGGCATCTTAACTTTTTAAATGCTCTTTATGATGTTGCAGTTACCTTTAATACCCATTTTATTTGCATCTAATTCAATATAAGCTTGGGATGAGCTGGTTTTAACACTAGATTTCAATCATTGTTTAGCCTTGAGCTTTTCTTTTCTTTTGCCTTTAAAGGTATTTCTTTTTTCTGAGTCACTTTTCATGGCCTCATTGATCATTCCACATAATATGACTAGATTTATGAAGTTTCATAAGATGCTTTTTACTATTTTCTCATAATAAGGTGCTTGTAATGTCTCAATGGATCCAATATTCATCTCTTTTTCTATCAACAAGAGGTGAATTTGGGCAGCCTCTTCCATCCAACTTAGAGTGTATTGCTTAAAGCTTTCACCAGCTCTCTTTTCTATTCTCATGAGAGAGAAATAATTTAAAACCCAATCAATTGTTAGTCTCTCCTCATCGATGGCATTAATAAATAGACAAATATATTCATCTCACTTCTCGTAGAATTTGATTTCAGACGAAGCCATCATTCCTTAGACCATTTCTAGAAAAAATGGTCAATGTTGCAAAATATGCCCTCTACCGCAATGGTAACAAAATGGGTCAGTGGTGTTTTCACTCTGGTTTCTAACATCTGGCACTATTTTAGCCTTCATAAAAGCTTGCCATACCTTGCTCATTAGTGTCTTAACTTCTCCAATGCTTTTTTGATCCAGTAATTTTTCTCATTGATCATTGCATTCACTCTCAGTTTTGCATGGTTGGGAAGTGAATTGGCTCCCAAGCCCTTGTTTGAACTTAATCATACCCTTTTCTGGCATTTTCATAGTAGGCACTTTCATCGTGCCATTTAGGATATGGAGGTGATCATAGATTTATGAACACTAGGGCTCCTAGATGACTCACTAATAAATGAGAATAAATCGAATTGTAGGAGTAAGAAAGTGGCTTAAAATGTTCCCTTTCCTAATGTGCTTATTGATTATTTAGAGCTCTTGCATTATTCACATTGTGGGGTTATGTTCTAAGCAGTATTTTAAATGGGATTCAGCATGAAACTCATTATTGGAGTGAACCCGGTAGAATAGACTGCTTGTGCCATTGGTGAATAGTGGTTAAAACTTGGATATAGCATGTTTAAGAAGTACATACCCTATGCTGAATGTGAATTTCGAGTGAATTTAGCAAGGCTTATGCTAACAGCATTCACTTCCTTTCCTTAACTTTGGTTGTTGACTTTTTGGTTAAATTAGATAATTTTTCCTCCTAATATCTTGTCGTTTTTTATGGAGTTGTCAATTATCTCACCTAATATTACCATGTCACCTACTAGTCTCTCGTAATAAAGGTTTTAAAGGGTATTGACAAATATGATCATTATTTCTTTCTCAGTCAAAGATGGGTAAACTTAGAGTAGTTTTTTCTCTCCACCTCTGAATATACTAGTTAAAGCTTTTAGAGGCTTTCTTTTCCCGATTCATGGGGGAAAGATGATCTAGGGCCTAGTCAAATATGTGCTTATATTGATCAACGAAAGTGCAAGCTAAATTTGCTTATGTCTGAATTATTATGGGATCAAGCCTTATATACTAATAGATGCCTGCCCCAGTTAAGCCATTCTGGAAACAATGGTTTAATAGCTTGCCATTTTTTCATATCCAGCCATCTTATGGCAGTAAATGCAAAAGTGCAGTCTTGTTGTATTTAAAAATTTTGGCACTTTCAATTTAGGTGGGTAACGAGACTGAAAACCAATTTCAAAGATTTGGGGTCTATAAATTTATCACTTTCTTTAACTGCTTAAGGCACTTTTGTAGTCACTAATACTTGTTTAAGTCTTTATCATTTTTCAAAGGCCTCTTTGGTTTTTCTTACTCTGCTTGTTTATCAAGATTTGTAATTATAGGTATCACCAACGAAGAGCCTGCTCCCTAAAATCCTTGAACCAAATAGGGTGCTGTTACAAGGTTAATGTAAATGAATGGTTGAGTTGATGGGATCATCACTAATAGAGGATGCCATTCATATGATGACCTTTTTTTAAGTGTCAGTGGCTTAAGTACTACTGTTCAAGTTACTCTCGAGATTGATCGACTCTTTTCCCACATTGTCAATGCTTGTTTACCTTTTTTCTTTTAAAGTCTCAGACAATAGCTTAATTAATTCTACAATTTGAGCTTAGAATTCCTTATTCTTATAGAGTAATTGCTTCTGAGACTCTTATACAGGCTTGGTGCTTGTTTTCTATGGCTCCTTGGTGATTGTGAGTGTTATACTGATGACGAATATAGGTTTTGTGTTTTATAGCACTTTCACTTTAGATTATTATTGGATTAAACTTTTATGATGTGTCATGAGCATGCTTGATGAGATGACAGTGAGTATACAATCATGATAGCAGATGACTATTAACATGAATAAATAAAGCAATGAAAGAATCAGGTTAATCATGCAAATTCAAGAGGGATAATTAGATTAAGAGACAAATTTAACAATAGCTTCTTTCATTAAAGCAAAAAAAAATTTGATTACATATGATTGCATTTAGAAATGCCTGACATGGTTATATTACTCGATCACATGTTCCAAGGAATACAATAATTCTTTTTCATAGGCCTCGATGAGTAGGATGTCATGCATCAAAGATCAGGCCACATCCATCATGTCCTCAGCCTCTAATTAGGCTTTTTGAATCTGCTTAGCTAAAAATTTAGGTGTGCTTGATTAACCATCTATAGCCATTCTTGCTCTTGCCATTTAGAGGCTCTTACCAATTTATCAACCTAGCCTTAGCGAGCTTGTAGAAAATGCTCTAAATCTTGAATTCTGAGCATTAGAGTCTTATTCTCGACCTAGTTTGCTCTCAAATCTCAGACTTAAGCTTTTAGACATATATTCTTCTTTTGGTAAATTGATGAGAGGGCACAGATTTTAACAAGTTTCTCCCTATTGGCCCAAGCCTCTTCTCCATCGATGCAACTCTTTTTCAATGGTTGCAATTTCTACCCTTTCAGGTAGTTGATGACTTACCAAGGTGCTAAAACTTGCTTGCTTTATTAAGTACCATATAGTCTTTCGTCAAACTCTCATGATCTTCCTTGAAGCAATCTTTCTCTTTGACGACCTACTTCATTTCACTATCCTAGGGATTGATGTCTATTTCTAGTTGACTCTTTTCTTCATTTAAGCGAGTGATTTCCTTCGCGAAGGTTGCCTTTTTCTTGTTCAAACTTTTTCTTGTTCAAACTCATGCTTAAGCAATTGAATCTCAAAAGGAAATTCATCAACTGATACTTGTGATGTTCTAACACCAAATAAGTGTAAAGCATTATTAATGTAATGGATTCTCCACTCATCATATCCTAGAGTCATACTACTTTCTCTCCAATACCTCTTTATATAGCAGGTTTATCCTCAAGCATGGAAGTCTAGCCAATTTTCCACTTACATTCAAGTTCGCTATAATCAAAATCCCATTTCTTAAGGTCTTGAACCAAAAGGATGAACTATAGATACTGAAATTGATGTAGGACTAGGATGGATGTGTAGCTAGTGCTTCCCTATAATCCCATAAGTGGCATATAACTGTAATCTCCACATTGATACATGATTATCTGTGGTAAAAATCAAGGGGCCTTCCATGCCACCTCTTTCCCTTCGAGAATTTGGAATTTTTGGACTTATTACTCCTTAGACTTGTCAAAAGACCATTCCTTCTTAAGGACCTTAGAGATAAGGCTAAAGCTAGGTAAGAAATTCTATAACATTCTCTTTTCTTCAAGGCAAAAATAGCTGATAAGCCAAATGTGATGAAGTTTCAAACAACTAATAAACACATCCATATTTTCTTGCAAAAGATGAGAGCTCGAATGTTCTTAGCAATGATGGTAGTATGCGATTGATGTTATAGCATAATCGGGAACAAAGATCTACTACCATTCTTTCAACATAGCTAAATGTTTTTAGAAATATGATCAAACCATATATCGCCAGAGCGTAGATATCTTGAATTTTTTAAATGTTAATGGTATTCACTATTGCTTCATTTAGACTGACCCATGAGATTCCCTCACTATTCCCCTTCGTTTTGACAAGACTCTCAATCCAAGACTCCATTGCCTAAGAATTTAAGCTAATCTTTTCTTGAAAGTTAGAGGTTGCAGAGCCTTACAATATATTCTATTGGTCTTGGCTTTCTCAACGTTGAATGTAGGGACCAAATCCTCATGATTGAAAATGAAACATCGACATACTGGGTTTCAAAACTAAGATGCTGCTCGCAATAGGCCAACATCAAATGAACCTAGAGTAAAAAGGCTATGCCTTCATACCTCTTCGTGAATGATTACTTCTTGATATTGTTCCAACTAGTCCATATATGCTTCAAATCTTGCCAATCATTATGATGGTACCCTATCTTTACTCTTTCATGCATCATCAAGACATATTCGAGTTTGAGAATGTCCATATTTTCAAGTTGTCAGTGCTCTGACCATGCTCGGACTTCTTTATAAGGCTTCAAATTAGAAATAGACTATTGTTCCATGAAAAACACCCTTTGTTGAACACTGAACCATTGGCCAGTTAACCTATAATGATGATGACTATGATGAAATAATGCATACATCAAAGAGAAAAGCAAAAGAGAAATGTGTTAGTGACCATATGAAATAATAAGCATAAGAAGAATCGAATAAAAGAATAACAACAAAAAAGCATCATGAAAATTTCCTTAACAATAGGCGATATGGTGCTTAAGGGCAGACATGATAGTTATGAATGTTGCGATAAGAAACAGATAGTATAATGGCATGTCTGGGTTAAAAATTACCCTTAATGAGGTGACATGATACCTCGTAAGGACAAAAATTGGCTGACTAAGTAGTGACATTTGTTCGTCACTATCCACAGTGGGTACATGTTAAGCCATCAATTGGACAGCATGACAGCTTGTTTAGGTTAGATATGACTCTTTTAGGATGACATGGGGCATTGTAGGTGATGGCATTCACTTGTCATCACCCACTTATTGAATAGGGTTAGCCATTAAGCATAACAACATGCCTTGGAAAAAAGCGATCATGAAATAAAATGATGAATATGGGTGACAATTTTCATCCATCATTGCCTACATAACCATGGTGTAGGAGTAAAGGTAAGAAGTGTTTCCCCAAGTGACCCTATTTTTTAGGTTATTGTAGTAGCACTCCAGTATGGTTTGACATCGTTTGGCTCATAGAGTTCATTATATAGGTTTGCATTGATGCCTAAATTAGCATCTAAATCATTCTTCTGCCTAATAAGGACAACCAAGGCACCTTAATCCTAGGCCCATCACAAGTTTGGTAGAACATGTTTAATTCAGTAAATGTATTTCCTTACGCAAATGCGAAAAGGTACTTATGAGAGACATAAGTAATTTTACAGACCAGAAGCTCTTGGTATGCCTATGCAGAGAGGTATTCATAAACGTGGATAGCTCACTTCCTCCTAATAATTAGGACACTAACCTTACCATGGAGTTTGGTGGGAATCTAATACAAATGCATCTACATGGTGTGTGTTAGAGAAACAATCAAACTTTTTGTTTACCTCTTATTACCATACTTATTCAAATCGATATCTATTCAAGAACAAGCAATCATAGGACAAAAACCATGAAAGATAAAAGGTTAACTAAATAATGTAGAAAATCAAGAAACCAAGAATCGAGTAAGACATAGGTAGTTGTACACCTAACTCTTTAAGTTTTGTCTCTAGAGGAGTCACTAAGCTACTACTACGTATCCTTTTTAGCAATCCAAAGAAAGCACGCAGGACTTGAAAAATTAATGGTTATATTAGTTGGTGCTTTTGGGTTATCCCTTGATCGAGATCTAAATAAGGCATAGTAATGTAAAGGGGAGAAAGACCATTGGGCGAATCATTCATCCAACTAGTCTTAGGAGGCTACCACAAAGTGCCCATAAATTTATAGTCGCCATTGATCATTTTGGGCTAGGCATGACTAGATGCCTATTGAAAACAATATTTCAATTCACAAAACTTAAAACATCGATTTTAAGGTCTGCAAAGTCGAGAGATTCATTCATTACATTTGTGTGTTGATATGCTTAGGAAAGGATCAGTGCCCCTATAACAACCAAAATTGGTAGTCGCTAACCATGTCTCGCATTAGTTTGAGTTTAATCAATCCATTTTATCATTATTCCAATATAATCCCCTTTTAATGCATGAATTTTTGTAAAAATTGTTCAAGGTTTCTAATAGAAAATTTAAATCACCTATGCTCCTCGAAAGGGTAAGGAGCATAGGAATTTTCTATGAAAACAATTTTTGGATTAAATTTTGAAAATTCAGATATTTCATGTCAGGCACTGTAGAGACACTGATGCAAAACATTACCTTGTAATTTTTGAAAATAATTTGAAAACATGAATGCAAAATAAACACCATAAAAGGGAAGCACGCTAATAAAATGGACAAGAATATAATAATATTGCACAAAAGATAAACAAAAAATATATAGAAAAAGATGGACGGTTGCTTACAAATTGTCTTTGATTTTCAAAGAATAACTAAGATTACAAATTAGAGATGCATTTAGATTCGATGGTTGCTTAAGGTATGAAAAAAAAGAGGTTTTGATCAAAAATGGCCTGAGAGATCCAAGAAAAAGAAACTTTTGGATTTTGGGAAAAGAATAGGGTTGGAGTATCCTCTCAGATGGTGGGGTTGAAGTATCGCTAATGGTGAAGATTTTTGATATTTTTGAAACAAAGTTTGGTTAAAATGTCTAAGAAGGTCTAGGAGAGAGGAAATTTAGGTTTTTAAATAAAAAACGAGATTGTAGTATCCTCTTGGAGGTGGGGTTGGAGTATCTCCATTGATGAAAATTTTGGTATTTATAGAGAAAAAGAATATTTTAGGTGAAAAAATTATTTTAAAAATAGAAACCAAGAATTTAAATAAAATTATTATTGTTTTAGCCTTGATCCTAGCCTAAAGGGCTTGTATTGTAGTGTATGACTCCATAAGGAGTCAACCGAATGCATTTCAAGATGCTCGAATGTCACGATAACGATGGTTTAGAAATTGGGTTAATTTTAATTCCAAAATCAAGGGATAGCATCATGCTATATCCCTTGTCGAATTTATTTTGGGTTCATTCGAAGACTTTAAGGGGTGAACAAGGTACCATTGAGAGGGTAACTTGATGAGGAGTAATATAAAAATCCTAAAAAATAGCTTTCCAGGAATAATTAATTTTTGAAGTTGGGTTTATTTTGACACTTGCAGCATGTGCAGAAGAAAGGGCATATTGAACTTTGAAATTATCTCAGACTTATTTGAGATCATTAAATCACAAATAATGTCTTTCTAGAAAGGAATTTTCACAAACCTTCTAAGAAAAATATTTAAAAAATTCATGAAAATTATCTGGTGGGCCAAAATGGCCCAAATAGAATGCAATTTGCTAGTTTCAGGGGTTTCCAATAGTAAAAGTTTAAAAAAAATCATAACCCTCTTATCCGAAATGATATAAAGGCAAACGAGACACCGTTGGAAAGGTTATTCAATGCCCTTAAGGGAAAAATATTAAAAAATTCTAGAAAACTATTTGAGGTTCGAAAATAATTTTTTAAGTCGTGACTATAGTGTTATCAGGGCAAAATAGGGTATTATTCAATTTTTTAGGTTGTTTGGGGTTAAAATCAAGCCATGGATGTCCAAAATTTTTGTAATATAGAGAAAAGGGTGACATGGGCATCACAAATTCATTCCACACTCATAAGTAGTTTGGGATGATGAAACAAACCCATTAACCATGCCATAAATGAGAGTGCTCAACTCAAGATTAAAACTTAATACCTTTAATAAATAAAAGGGTCATTTTTCTTTTTAAAAATAGTATTTTGGAATTTATTTAAGCATAAATCTAGACCTAGAAAGCTTGATTTTACTCAAGATTAAAGGACCAATTTAATAAAGACATTAAATCCACACTAGTTTTCATCTATTGAAGGTAGCATAAACTTAACTTGAGGGTTTTAGGGAATTAGATTTTTACAACCAATGAGCAAGCATTTTGACGAACATACCAAGAACAAAACATGACATTCATGGAGATGACAATAGATAGCACAAAAAATGACATTTTGGCAAGAAAAGAATGGAAAAAAGGCAAAGAAAATAGTAGGAATGATGTATGGATTTATTAGCCACATGGATGACATCAAGTGTCATGCTCTGAGATGATATGACCATGTTTAAGCAAGGAAAAACATGTTGGGACTTTCAAAATAACACTTTTGTTCCATGAAACCTACCAAAATGCAAGAAAATACATGAATATACTTAAGACATGTTAGGATGAACATTCAAGTGTGAATTAGATGTGTGAAGGTGGATGAAACATGACAAAAAATAGATGAATAAAGGGTTGTTTTGATGGAAAAAATGAAAGATGATATGTTTGGCCACCCAAGCAACATCAAGGCATCAAGAAGATCATCTAAATCCTAAGATTACCATAACCAAGGCCATAATAATGCAAGAAAATCTTAAAATGACTATGGTAACATAAAAAGGGTCACTAGGATGATGCAAATACTAATAAGAAAATAAATAGAGCAATGGGAGAAAATATACCAAAAGCTTTAAGATTTAGCCTTTTTCTTTAAGCATAGCTTTGCACTCACCTTTTTCTCTCTTTTAATGTTGATTAACAGGAAAATGATGAAAAAAATGAGTTTTTTAATTAGGGTATTGATGGAAGGGAGTTTTGAAAGGAAGGATAAATGGTGAAATGACGAGTTTTGGAAGGGTTTTTAATGGTAGTTTAAAAGAGCTACAGGAATGGAAAAAGATTTTTGGCTTTTTGGTGATCGAGGAATGTTAAGAATGTATGAAAGTGAGTGTTGTCTCCTGAGATCTATCTGTAGAGAGCCTTTCAACTGAGCCAAAGTTTGCATATACAGCCATGTGAATATGAAAATAAAAAAATGCAAAAAGCCGGGGTATTATGGGATTTTGGTACATGTACCTCATGTAAAGACAAGGTACTATGCTCAGCTGCCATGCAGACTCATTGGCTTGCTCATCAAAAACATTGGATCAAAGCTACTTTAGGCAATTGAGTGTTAAGAAAACTAAATCTTGCCCTTTAGTAACTTACATAATGTCATAAAAATTTTCGTTGTCATAGTTATTTGGGCCTAAAAAATTTGTTAAAATCCAATCATAAGCCAAAAGTCTAAGACCTGGTATGAATGTTGATAATTTTTTTTGAAAAAACATGTCTTATTTAGGATCAAAGGTGCAAGGGCTAAAAAGTGGCTTGAATTGGGCAAAAATGCCTTGGTATATCAATACATAGCATTTTGTATGGATACATAAGGCAAAATTTGCCTTCTAGTATTGATACAATACAGTCTGTATCGATATCAAGAACAAAAAAATTTCCCGTCTTGAGACTTGAAGACTTTTATTGATACTGCAAAGGCCCGTATCGATACTCTTGCTTGCGTATTGATACATTTGGCCAAAATTCACGATTTTAGCTACTGCAAAGGCCTGCATCAATATAAACACACTCAGTATCGATACCAAACCTTCTTATATTGGTATTATCTATGAAAATTTGAATTTATAGTGATGTGAAAGCTTCGTATTGATACATACAGACACCAATATGTCTTTCACATATCTTAGGCTCTCTGAACACCTCCCTTAGTCGAAAATAATGGAAAAGTGACTAGTGCTCATCCGAGTGACTCCAAGGATGCTCAGGATATGACCTCCGATGCCTTAGATGATGGCCCAAACAAAATGGGGTATTTACAATATAAAATCAATTTATTATAAAAAAATATGATCTGTTACAAATTAATTATATTGATATTTGAAATAATTAATTGTATGAAATTTCAACGTGCAAATATAATTTTACATACTAATAATTAAATCAATAGGCAAATAAAAATATTTGAAGGATAAATAAGAGTATAAAACTAATATTTAAGAGTTGGTAAGACAATGCAAAAGGAAACATCACTAATTAGATATTGGTTAACTATTTGTCTAATGGTCTAATCAATAGTTAAGACAAAAATTTCTAAATATATGATTATTTTACTTATTTGATATATATATATATATATATATACACAATGTATATATTTTAATATTGTAATAATTAATTGTTTGAATAGCAAATACTAAATAATAAGTACTAATGAAGAAGAAATTATTAATAAGTTATAGATAGGATAATTTTAGATAAGATATAATTCAAAACATGCGAATATCACATAATATATTGGGTAAAATCATGATATTATTAATTAATTGATTAGACCGTGATTAAAAAAATTACTTAAGAAATAAAAATTGTAAAGTCTAAAATAATATTAGATATGAATAAACTAATTAACTGTGCACAAAAAGAAAAGGAAACTGATAGTGTAAATGTAGGCACCTAATTTTGTCTGAGCCTCCATGGATAACATTCAAGCATCTCAAATCATCACCAAAGCCTTTTGCCCATTCTAACTCTGATATCTATCATACTGGATCAAAGTAAGAGTGATTAGAGAGCCAAAATTAAGCAAAACATGCAAAACCTACCAAATCTATTGATATCTTATTCTAGCATATCAACACATTGGCTCCAACAATCAAAATTTTAAAACATTAGGCCATGTATCAGGACCATGTACTCATTCGAAGGCCTCGCAGTACCAAAATTGATTTTTTAGGCATTAATGTATTGATACATTTCTTGATGTATCGATGAATTAGGCCGATGTATCGATGAATTAGGCCAATGTATCAATGCATCATAGTAATGTATCGATACACTATCGTTAATTTGGAAAATCCGAGCATTTTGCTTTAATATTTTCATACTTTTTCTAATTTTTCTCCATAATCATTGCTCCAAAAATCACATAATTTGAAGGCAAGCCATGCTAAGTTTTTTTAATTCCATTTATCCATTTATTTTATTTTTAGGGCTTTATTTCATTTAAATACTATTCATTTGGGGGGTGGCCTAACATGCAAAAGATGATAGGATTCGAGGGACATTTCATGTGATAATCGAGATTAAGTAAGGGAACTTTAGGCCTCTTAAAATGGCATTTTTGTTTTTTTTTAAATGCTTGAGTACATAGTGGCCAATAAAGATGATCCTAAATTAATGGTTTTTGGCGAACATAATTTAGATAACCATTTGCCATGGACTAGGGGACCATTGTTCATGGAAAAAGCAACGAAAACATCCCTCATAAAGGTTTGCTTGGCCTACCAAATAAGGGCGATATAGCAATTCCTTCATCTTTTTTTTCAAACATACATTTTTACATGTTCTCATTTCTCAAACCTTAAAAAATTTCCAACCAAAAAAAGAGAAAAAAGCAAAAAAAAAGAAGAAAAAAAAGCTAGGAAAAACAAAAAAAAATCAAGAGAGAATATTAAAGCTACAAGGTTTATCTACTAATCCCTCTTTGTTTGAATTAACTTTGATGTATGAGCATGCTATCCTAGTGACATCTCATGTTCACCATGACCTTTCTAGTTCTGATGCATTTTTGTTGATTTTCTTATGTGTTTGATCTTGTTTGACACATGTTTTGATGTTCTAAGTTAACAAAATCCCTAATGTTCAGCCGTTGTTCTTATCTCTATGCCATTATACTTTGCTTCATTATTTACATGATTTTAACATACTACATGCCATACTTGTGCTCATCTTGCATGCCATAATTTTTTGGTGATGATTTGTATCATTTAGCATGCTTAGCTTAGGATATGTTTGATGAAATGCCTCCATATGCATTCTATGTTATATCTTGACCGTTTGGTGCTAGCTTAATTTGTTGAGATTATGAAATGTTTGATCAAATGCATGTTGCTTTGAGTGCCAAAAATCGATTTTTTTTGAACCCCCTAGATGAGCTATGGTTAGTCTAAAATAAAAAACTAACTATGGCTATGTAAGACCATTTGATGCTCTCAAAATAGGGGTAAATCAAGGCTTTAAATGCTTGAATTCATGGCTGGAAAGGGCCATAAAATTTTTGCGTTAAACTATTTCCAATTAATTTTTTAAGCTAACTAATATTGAGCTGTGCTTTACCATCTTGTTTGATTGATTATGCTTGACATTATGGGACAAACAGCTATCGTATAAAACCTATAGCAACCCCCAGAAATGGCAATTCCAATGCCTAGTGTATGTATAAGATAGGCCTCTTAATGATGGAAAAGATCCAGAGAGCATTCAGATGCTCAATGGCAATTTTGGTTCTTTTAACTGATCAATATGTGGTTTGTGAGTCGTCCAGCTGCCCCTTTCTCAGGGACTTATGATGGACTCAATAACATACTAGTGAGGACCCCCATGATTGGGCATTCGAATGTCCAAGTCACAAGTTGCACTTTGGTAACTGGAAACTATAATTCCCCTATTTTAACTACTAGCAACAGTAATTGGTCAAATTGAATATTTTAGATTTTTGAATTTTTTATGATTTTTTCCTTCAAATATCTTCCAATTAGCTTTCCACCAAGCTATCATACATGACTTTTCAAATTCATATAAGGGAGTTATGATTTTTCTATAACGTATTTTTGGAACCTCCAAATTTGCAAATAGCACCTATGATGTACTATTTTTGACCCACCAAAGGATTTTTATTGAATTTTTACTTAAACTAAATTGAATTAACTTTTGGTTAGTATATCATTTGCTACTTTTCGAGGCCAAACAAATTCAAGGCATTTTTATTAGATCATTGCACCAATTCTGTTATTTATGCTAGTAGAGTTGCATTCAAAAATATTTTCATCTTAAAATTTTTTTTTTGAGAATTTTCACTATTTTTAAGAGAAACCTAGTTAAGTTACCTTTTTGACAAAATATCACTTGCCCCATTTAGGGTTTGCTCGACAGAAAACTTGACAGTGCAAGCTATCCTTGCTTTTCTAGCACTTATACAAATTTGGGCCTCCATATTTCCAATTTTTAAAGGTGTTTGAATGCCTTGAAATGAGCTCAATTTGTATATTGGGAGGATTTTGGGTCCTATATAAGCTATTAAAAAATTCTAAGCTTTATGGTTTTTTTTTAAAAAATTCCTCCTCCATTTAAACCAAATATCACCAAAAACTCTAAACTGATCATGTTTTTAAAAAATTATCCAAATTTTTTGCTACTTTTTACCATTTTTGGTTTTTTGACCATATATATCTCTCTTAGTTTTTTCTCAAAATTTATCTAGCAAACCCTTGGTTTTATGCTTCAATCACCTTTCAAGTCAAAGCTATTCTCATCAACTAATTATTTCTTGAAATAATCAATGACAATCAAAAGATACATTCCTTATCGACCCTTTTTTTATGATTTGCTATTATTTCATGAGATATTTTTTACGATTATTTTGGCAACACTAATCTCTTTCTTTTTGATGATGATGATGATGCATTCATGGAATTCAATTAAATATTTTTCAAAATGATTAAAGCAAGGGGCCATCGAGTGCTTGATTCGAATACCTTTCTTAAATTAAATTCAAAAAATGATTTTAACGAAACTCTATGCTTGGCTTCTTTCACAGGCGAGGAGCATAGTGAACTCCAAATTTGTACAAAACTTAGTTTCCTATTTCAATAAAATTCATTTAAGCATTTAGGGAATTATACTAGAATAATAAAATTAAAATAAAAAAAGTTGAATCAGCCATAATACATGGCTAGATGGTATCTTGGGGTTGCTAATTATTTATCACTCATAATTGACTCCCGAACCCTCTTATTTAATCTAGTTTACATGCAAACCTTAAAATTAATCCTTTTAAAAAAGAGTTTTCAAAATTTAAAAGGATTGGTTTTAATATATATTTGATCATACCTAACCCAAACGATTGGTGGCAACTTTAATCTTCAAGTACTGCATAGTAGCTATATAAGCATAGCTGGACAAGGGATTCATTTAGATAATCACCCCAAGATAAACACCTTTTTATCTATCCCTGTAAATATTTAAGAGACAGATGTGCCTTATTTTTTCGGTGCATGTTGTGGATAGTAGACATTCAATTTTATTATAGACTTCAAATCGATTATTGGTTATGCTTTTTGGATCTTCAACAAATTTTGGTTTTAATTTATTATTGACTCTTAACTTAATATTGGGTCTATTTATTTTTGGACTTTTAATTTATTCTTATACACAGCTATACTTGAAAAAATTTTATCTTGAGCTCTATTTTGACTTTTGGGCTTTAACTATAGTTTTTCACTTTTTTATGTCCAACGGCCACAATTA
>JBBYHM010368418.1:0-18674 GCA_038381775.1 Adansonia rubrostipa | reverse complement strand
ATTGTCATAGGGAATCATGAAGAGGAGATATCTCGATTGAAAAAGATTCTGAGTAAAGAATTTGAGATCAAAGATCTCGGAGCTCTAAAGTATTTCCTCGGAATGGAGATAGCAAGGTCAAGAAAAGGTATTTTCATTTCCCAACGTAAATATACCCTTGATCTGTAAAGGAAACTGGTATGCTTGGGTGTAAGCCTTCTGATACTCCAATGGATTCATTCAACAAATTGGCTCAAAAGAGAACCAGACTGCTATTGACAAAGGAAGGTATCAAAGGCTGGTTGGAAAATTAATATACTTGTCCCATAGGAGACCAGATATTTGCTTTGCGGTGAGTGTGGTTAGTCAGTTTATGAACAATCCTACAGAAGAACATCAAGAAGCAATCTACTGAATATTGTGTTACTTGAAAATGACTCCAGGGAAAGGATTATTTTTCAAGAAGGGAAGTAGTCGAAACATAGAAATTTTCTCAGATGCTGACTGGGCAGGATCACTAACAGATAGAAGATCGACCTCGGGATATTGTACTTATGTATGGGGCAACCTAGTTACTTGGAGAAGTAAGAAGCAACCAGTCGTAGCAAGAAGCAGTGCTGAAGCTGAGTTTCGAGCCATGGCACATGGGATATGTGAGGGAATCTGGTTAACGAGACTCTTAGAGGAACTTCAAGTTCCAATCACAACATCAATGAAGTTGATGTGTGATAATCTGGCAGCTATCAGGATTGCTAAAAATCTAGTGCATCATGACAGAACCAAGCATGTTGAGATTGATCGACACTTTATCAAAGAAAAAATTAAGCAAAAGGTCCTAGAAGTTTGCTATACTCCTACACAATAGCAGACAGCTGATATCCTTACTAAAGCTCTCCCAAGAGCTCAGTTTGAACAACATCTATCCAAGCTGGGAATGATTGACATACATTCTCCAGCTTGAGGGGGAGTGCAGATTTCCAGATTTCTACAAATTTCCAGATCTGCAGATTTCCAGATTTCTGCAATCTGTAGAATTACTGATTTCCAGATTTCCTGATTTTCTAGATATCCTTAAATTATGGGATTATGATTATGAGGAAATTCTGATTTAATTATTTTTGATTTGTAATTGATTTGTAATTACTCTAATTACCTAGAATAGTCTTAGTTTTGGCTGTATATATACCAGTGTTTTCAGAATAGATGAACATGGGAAAAAACAACTATTCTCTCCATTCTGCTCTAAACTCTCTAATCCATTCTTTCTAGTCTATTTAATCCATTCTTTACCTAGATTTCAACATAAACAAATCCCTTAAATCAAGAAAAAAAACTAAAGAGATTGGAAACAACCTTCCAAATCTTTTTATTTAACATTGAAACTAATTAAACAAGAAAATTTGAAATAAAAAACTATTCCCTAAAGTTAGGGATTTTGGAGATAAAAAACCTATCACTGAGTTTTAAGCATTTACTTTGGAATTCTACGCCCCCTTCAAACTAGAGAATAGATGTTGATCAATCATAGCTTGGAATTAAATTCCTCATACTTTATTTTTGGAAAATCTTTTGTTAGAGCTTCTGCCATTTGGTGGTGGGTAGGTGAGTAAATAAAGTTTAGTATTATTGCTTCAACTCTTTCTTTGATAAAATGATGATCTATTTCCACATGTGTGGCTCAATCATGATGAACAAGTTTTAACATTACTTATTGTAAGCCAAATTATCACAAAACGCCCTCATTGACTCTCTTGTTGAAATCTTTAACTCTTCAAGTAATCTTTCAACCATAATCCTTCACATATACTCTGAGCTAAATCTATATACTTCGCCTCGATATTGCTTCTAGCAACAACAAATCATTTTTTGCTTTGCCAAGATACTAAGTTTCCCTATATGTAGGTGCAACAACCTGAAGTTAACCTTCAATTTGCAATAGATCCTACCTAACGAACATTTGAGTAGACTTAAACTCCCTTAGTTCCTTTCTAAATGTATATTCCTTTATCAGGGGTCATCTTCAAGTATCTAAGAATCCGGTAAACTGCTTCAAGATGTTCTTTGTTTGGTTTGTTCATGTTAGAGAAGACTATGTGTGGTCTTCTGTGCAAGCCTTTGATATCTTCTAGCATCAACTGATGGATTGTCTCCTTTAAAACAAAATTTATATTTTGATTCCTTTGTAGTGTCTGCAAGCTTGCATCCTAACATTCCAGTTTCTTTTAGTAAGACCAAGATGTGCTCGTGTTGTGGAACTACAATGCCTTTCTTTGAAAAAGCAATCTTCATGCCTAGGATATCTCATCAATCCTAGATATTTGATCTCAGTTTCTTTCGAAAATACCTTTTTAAGTAGCCTATTTCTTCAGTTTAGTTTCCAGTTATAGTAATAACTTTAACATATAAACTGAGAATAGCAACTTCCCCATGAAGAGAATTTTGTGAACAAACGCATGACCTTGAGAATACTCATATTTCTTGATTGCCTTTATGAATTTGTCAAATCACGCTCTAGGAGTTTGTTGGAGACCATACACCTGTGAAACACAGACATAAACACACGATATGGGTATGACACAAGGCAAACACAAGGAAATGATCATTTCTATAAATTATTGGGTGGCAAGATGTAGCGATTAAATATTTTTATATAATTTTCTAATGTATAAATTTTCAATGTAAAAATAAAATATTAATATATTTTAATAATATAATCAATAATTTTAATCAAATTATCTTTTTATTACACAATATGTTGTGGTTAATTCAAATTTCAAATGCAAAATCTTTATCCCTAAATCTAAATATAATAAAAAAAGTTGGAAGTATTACTTTTCCTAAATATAAAAAAAAGGCTAAGCTGTAATGTAAACAATTATTGGACTAGATCCTAAATTGAAGAAGAGTTAAAAACAAATCTGGGCATGGGTTTGGAATATGAGTCAAATACCCAAATTTGTTTCTTCCTTTAGAAATTGAAATGGTGGCTTTAGAAACTTATATGAAAATTTTTTCTATTATTTCATTATCATCTTTTCTCTTTCTCTTTCGAAGTTTCATTCTTTCTTTACTTCTTCTTCTTCTTCAACCAATAGAAACATATTGACCCAAAATCTAGCAAAGCATTGTCGCTGTCATTGTTAATGACCACTACCAGCCATTGTTAATCAGTGCCAAAAAAAAAAAAAAAGAAAAAAACCTTAAAAAAACCATCCTTTGGTTCCTCTAACCTATTTATTACATTTACTGGTTTAGATTTTCGAAAATATTTACCAAAAGGCTTAGATTTAGGTTTTAATATGGGACTTTGTATCACCTATTCCTATGTCTTCAACCAACAAAATCCCTTGTTTATGCATGTCTTGACCGTGTCGGGCTGTGTCCATGTATGTCTTGACTGTCAATTGGTGCCAAAAAAACTAAAAAAAACCTTTTTTCATTTCCTCTCAACCTTTTTAAAATATTTACTAGCTTGGATTTTTGAAAATCTTCACCAAAAGGCATGGAACTAGATTTCAATCTAAGACCTTCTACCACCTATTTCGATATCTTTAGCCACAAAAATCTCTTGTTCGTGCATGTCTTGACCGTATCGAATTGTGCCTAAATAGATCTTTTTTTTTTCCGTGTCCTTTATGTATTCAAAAGGTGTTTGTTTTTTCTTTTCACCGACCAGTTTGCTAAGGTCTGTTAACACATGAACTTTGATACACGATTCCATGATCCATTAGATATTTGCCAACTATATAGTTGAAGTAATCTTTGGCATTATTTGATTGAAGAAATTTTATTTTAGTTTGGAATTATGTTTGGATCATGTTGTTGAAAATTTTGCAGATAGTCCCTGCCGTTGAATTTTCTTTCATCAAGCACACCTAGGTTATTCAAGTGTGATCATCTGCAGATGAAATAGACGACCGAGCTCTTGAGATGTTATTGACTCTAAAGGGCTCCTATATATCACTGTCAATATTTGCAAAAGGATGAGATGGTTTGTATACTTGGATTGAATATCTAGTTTTTGCATGTTTAGGTAATTGACACACTTCACATTGGAAAAATTCAAGATTGATATCGTTGAATAGTGTTGGGAACAATCAATTTAGATACTGGAAATTAGGATGACCTGACCTATGGTGCCACAACATGATTGCATTATTTTTATGGGATGAAATTGAAAAAAAATAGAATGAAGACATGTTTAGCAGCTTGAGCTTATTTTTTAGGAGTATTCGGATCGCAAAAGATAGAGTCTCGTGCATTCCTTAGCATTGAAAATCATCATCCCAGATTTCAAGTCTTGAAATTCACAACTATTTGGAAAAGAATTAGTAATAAAACTCAAATCTTTGGTGAGTTTGCAAATGGACAAGAAGTTATAGGTCAAATTGAGAATCATGAGCATGGATTTTAAAATCAGCTTATCTGGGATAGTCACTGATCCTATTCTTGCTATTTTAGACTATGATCCATTGAAGACTATAAAGTTAGCAGTAATTCAAAGAGATAGACGTATAAGAAAGTGTAACTTGAATTACTTTTTCCCTGCCTATAAAATTGTATATATAAATTGGAAGTTATTACTTATAATTGATGTGGTTCATTAACTTAAAAAGGAAAATATCATAAACGTATAATAAGGAAAACTAAATAAATGATACAAGAAAATGAAGGTAACAATTTATATTTTAATTCTCAACTACAGCTTGAAAAATTTGGGCATAGTTTTGAACCTCTGAGAGTAGTAAAAACTTTTGATCCTTGATATTTAATTTGAGACTGTAATGAAGGGAGGAATGAAAGAGATAGCAAAGAATAAAGAAAGAGTTGAAAATAATTGAAGTAGGACACAAAAGATAGGTTAGGGTCAAAAGGAAACTTTTTTGATTGAATATCAAAATAGAAAAATAATATATTACCCAAGTGCCAATCCCTTATGGGGTATTTAGACTAGACACTAAGTCTCCTACTCAAACTAGATTTCTTATTCCTACTAATACATATCTTAAAAGCATAGTAATTATCCTAGTAAGGTGATAATTACGTATCTTAAAAAAATAAGAACTATCCTAAGCGATAATAGAATTCCTAAAACATGAAACTTTATCGTAAAATAGTAATATAGAAGAAACAAAACTTTTATCCTAAACAGTAATCTAATTGAACTAGAATTCTTAAAAGTAAAAACATAAACTTTATCCTAAACAGTGATATAATTGAACCAAGATTCTTATTTGTTGATGCTCTTGTATTATTCTCTCTCGATTGAAAAAGTGATAGTATCTGTTGAAAAGACTTTAGCCGTTTCTTTATATATTTTAGGATCTTTTTAAGTACTTTACACTGTCTAAACTTCTTTGACTTCCACTTATGATAAGTATCCTTAGGAAACCTTTCTTTCCTCTAGTGTACCAACTCTAAATCTTCTTTAAATTCCTTGAAACGCCCATGTTGGTTAGCTGTATTTGCATATGCCTTATTCCTAGTTCTTAAAGCTGCTTGTACCTTTTCATTGATCTTTTGGATATGATCAACAAAAGCTTCTCCATCATCACTCATGCTAGTTTCCTTGCCTTCATTCTCCTAGTTCTTTTTATCATTTTAACTAGTGGTAGTCATCACCTTCCTAATCATTAAGGATTCTCCTTGTGTAAGGTATGTATATATATATATGTGTATATATATATATATATCATGTTCATTATATTCATCATAATTTGGATCTGGCAGTTCTTGATCTTCTTTTTCAAAATAATTTTTGTTGAAGACTTGACCGAATATTAGCTAATTAATGTTAGCTAAATTTTAGGAGTTCCTATCTATGAGCACTATGTAATTGCTATAAATATAGGATGATAGCTGTAGATTTATTTTGATTTATTCTGTAGATTTATTTTCCTTTATTTACTCTATTTGGAACCTATAAAAAGGATACTTTATTTCTAAGTGTGGCAATACAAATCAGAAACATTGTGATCGTATTCTCTCTTTTTCTTTTTTTAACCAAAACCATCCTTGTCTGAAACACTGCAAGTTCTATTTCAACCATGTTTGACATGTCCAAGACTTCCACTCATTCCACCCTTATTCGTACTAGTGTCTCAAGAAACCTTACCTCTCTTAATCTCGAATCATACTCTATTCAAATCATCAACATTAGGTTGAATGGTGACATTTTTCATCATCCAATCGGATATTTAATGGGAGACAAGAAGGCACTAGCAACCGCAAATCCTACGTTTGCAATTTGGGATGTTGACAATTCCATGGTCATGGCGTGGCTTGTAAATTCCATGGATGATGACATCAGCTCAAATTATGTGTGTTGCCTAATGGTAAAAGAACTCTGGAGGAATATTAATTACATGTACTCTAATTTTGGTTACCAATCACAAATCTATGAACTCCAACTAAGACTTGGTGAGATTCGGCCAATGTTGTCATCGGCATAAGGCACACATTAAGCACTAGAACCCTTATTTTGCCTCAGGTGCAAGGTGCAAAGAAAATGCTCGTCTGAGTGAAGTAAGTTGCATTATGCATACGTGTGCTTTTGTAAGTATGTGTACACACAAAACTGTGGGAAGTAAGGTGCATTATGTATGTGTTTTTTTGTATGTCTAAAATAAGCTTAACAAACTCTATAGAGTGGTCTAAGTTATCTACAAAACTTGTAATATTTTGTTGGAAAATATGGAAAATATACATGATTTCCTCATGGTCTCATGTTTGTTGTTGCAAACTCAAATATTAAGAAGTAGAGAGTTTGATACTATCCCATTTCTTACTCGTAAAGGTATGTCTAATGAAAAAGCTCAAATTAAAGAGAACTTCAATCAGGTAAGCTTTTTTTTTTTTTAATGCCTATCGCCTTACAAAAAAGCGTGCCTAGGCACAATAGGTGTTTGCCTAATAAAAAATGCCTCGCTTGAAAAGGTATGAGGTACTTTTGTTGTCAAATGCTAAGGTGCAAGGTGTAGGCGCATCAAGCGCACACCTGGACAACATTGGGCCCAGTGAGGAAGAGATACTATCACCAAATACTTTAATGTCTTAAAAGGTTTGTGATAGGATCTAGACATGTATAATGACTATGAATGTAGTTCCCTTATGATTACAAGCATCATAAGAAATTGGTGGAAAACAACCATATTTTCAAGTTTCTTGGCAGCCTAAATGATGAATATGATGAGGTTAAAGGAAGGATCATTAGCCAATAATCCCTTCTGTCAATTGGAGAGGTTTTTTCTGAAGTAAGAAGGGATGAAAGTCGAAGAAGGTTTATTTGGGATAGAAAGTTGATGGAAGGTCTTTGGAGACATTTGCTTTTGCTGCATTTGATGCAAACAAGTCTTGTACCAACCAGTTGAGATTTGATGAAAAATGAAAAACAAATCAAAAACCTCAAGTTTGGTGTGACAACTACAACAAGCCTCGTCACACTCGAGAAACCTTGTGGAAAATCCATGGAAAACCTATAATCTGGAAGGGTTGGCAAAACTGGTGATAGATACAATCGTCCTACTCTGACTACCAATAAAGTTGAAAGTACCCTTTTAGCAAAGAGCAAATGGACCAACTCCTAAGATCTAATCTGTCATCGAGTATTCCTAAAAATTCTCTGGCACAAACCGGGAGCACATTTTTTTTCATTTTCTAGTTGTTTCACTTCTGCCTCTTTGATCATTGATTCAGGTACATCTGGCCATGCTACTATTTTTTCACATTTGTTCTGATCCTATTCACTTTGCTTTGGGAATCAAAAGGTGAGAATTGCTGATGAAAGCTTTTTACCTATCGTATGAAAAGGCCTTGCTAGAATATCGGTAACATAGCTTTAAAATCTGTTCTTCATGTTCCCAATCTTTCGTGCAACCTTTTGTTTGTTAGGAAACTTTCTAAAGATTATAATTGCATTATTACTTTTTTTTTATTCCCATAGTGAGTTTTTGGATCGGAGCTTGGGGATTGTGATTAACAGTGCTAGAATGGTTGATGGTCTTTACTACTTTGATGACAACTCCAAAAATAAAGAGGGTTACGTCTTGAATAGTAGTATTGGTTCAATTCTTGCTTGTGAACAAATAATGCTTTGGCACCTTAGATTAGGACATTCTAGTTTTCCTTATTTGAAACATTTATTTCCTGCTTTGTTTAGAAATTTGAATTGTTCTAGTTTTCAATGTGAAAGTTGTCAATTGTGTAAAAGCCATCGAACTTTATATATTTCAAAACCATATTGTGCGTCAAAACATTTTTACGTTATTCATAGTGATGTTTGGGGTCCCTCTAAAGTTGCTACTTTATTAGACAAAAGATAGTTTGTCACTTTCATAGATGATCATACTTGTCTATGTTGGATTTATTTAATGAGTGACAAATTTGAGGTGCGAACTATTTTCAAAAATTTCTATCACATGGTGGAAAATTAGTTTCAAAGAAAAAAAATCAATTTCTTCCGTTTTGTCAATGTTACTGAATACTAAACTATCATTTAGGAATTTTTTTCAAGGAAAACGGTATTCAACATCAATCTACATGCCATATACACTCTAACAGAATGGCATCATGGAAAAAAACTATCATTTACTAGAAGTAGGTAGGGCTATAAAGTTTTCCATGCATGTCTCGAAATATTTATGGGGGAAGCTATTTAACAGCTTTTTTTCTTATTAATAGATTGCCTACTTGAGTATTGAATTATATGAAGCTGTCTAAGAAATTTTTTTCCTGAAACAAGGATAGTCTCATATTTAACTTTAAAAGTTTGTTTTGGTTGTATCGTATTTGTTCATATACCTAGTAATCTTCGATCTATAAGATTAATCTTCGTGCTAAAATATTTGTGTTCATAGGGTATGCCCCTAATAAGAAAATATATAAATGTTATAATCCAAAGACAAGAAAAATTCATATTAGTATGGATGTTTCCTTTTTTTTTTGGGGGGGAAAATTAGCCATATTTTAACCAAAATCATCTTCAGGGAGAGAACACGACTAGAGAGGATCTTTTTTGGGAAACTTCATCACCTACCAAAACTTTTTTCTCGTAATTCGAGCATTTAGGAAATAAATGTCATAAATAATAAAAATTAGGAAATTTTTGATCTACCATTGCCAGGTGTAATGTATCACAAACAGGGGGAGAAATACTACAACAAGATCAAAATGATCAAGCTCTCGAGCTCAAAGTGTATGCTAGAAAGAGAACTCAGCATCATAGTAAACATCAGGCATCAGTTCCAACACAACACCAATCATTATCCCCAAATTTTGACTTTTTGGATCTTTTAGGTAATATCTCTATTCCAAATTCAATCTCCTCTCGAGTCAGTTCCTAAATGTAATTATTGAGATCCTAATGTTCCTATAGTTCTTAGGAGAGGAGTCTAAGCATGTACCAAACATCTTATTGCTCAACAATTGTCATAACTTAGACTATCTAATACCCATAGGACATTTACTTCTAAGATCTCTTATTTATTTGTTCCAAGAAATATTCAGGAGGCTCTTGATCATCCAGATTGGAAGTTAGCGGTAAATGGTACTTGGGAGATAGTTGACCTACCAAGTGTATGTACATGGGTATTTACTGTCAAATGCAGGGTTGATGGGAGTGTAGATAGGTACGAAGGAGATAGTTGATCTCCATTACTCATAATCCAATTTTTCATGACAGAACTAAACATGTTGAAGTCGATAAACACTTCATCAAAGAAAAACTGGACAATGGATTGATTTGTATGTCATATGTTTCTACCAAGGAGCAAGTTGCAGCCATTTTAACTAAAGGATTAAATAAGAGACACTTTGAGAACTTAATTAGGAAGCTGGTGATGTAAGATATTTTCAAACCAACTTGAGGGGGAGTGTTGAAGAGTTGATCGAATATTAACTAATTAATGTTAGCTGAATTATAGGAGTTCCTAGCTGTAAACATTGTGTAATTGCCTTAAATATAGATGATAGCTATAGATTTGTTTCGATTTATTCTATAAATTTATTTTCCCTTATTCACTCTATGTATAGCCTATAAATATGATACTTGTAACGGTCTCTAAGTGTAGCAATACAAATCAGAAACATTCTAATCCTATTCTTTTTATATTTAAGCAATTTCCTATAGTGGCTTTTTAATCTAAATAATCTTTCGTATGTAACTTCTCGTGAAATCATCCAATTGGATCTTCACTTCTTTGCCATTCAATTTAAGGGCATGTAACGAACGCTTTTCAGTCCACTTAGCATTGCAATATTTGAAAGCGTTTTAAAAAGGGTTCTTAGCCTTGTTCATCAGATTCATCCTTAAGACCATCTTCTGGCTTGTCAAAAGGGTTGTGGTCACCTTCTGAAATCTCCATTCGGGCTTTTACATGTACTTGCTGCTATAAAACTTGTATAGCCTATGATAGTTATTCAATCATGTGCTTCAACTCAGTCAATTCTATTTGCTATCCTTGGTTCCCTTTGCGAAGTCCTCTAGGATGTTTAACCATAGGTCTGATACCAATTCGATGTATGGTCGAAAAGATAGAGATAACAAGAAAACAAAAGAATTGAAATATTCGAGAAAGAAAAATGCTATAGAGGGTTTTGGTTCTAAATAGAAACCTTTAGATAGAATAATTAAAGAATTAATAGTGGAATACAAACTTTTGTTAATCATATCCGATGGGTCTATGAAGAGGTACAAGCAATTTGAAGAACCAGCAATAGGGCATATGCTAATGCAGCTGATCAACATGTGAGTTTCAAGGTATTTAAAGGAGATTCAGTGTTGATAAACTTAAAGAAAAAAAGGTTCCCTAAGTGTACTTATCGTAAGTGGAAGTCTTATAAGTTTGGACCATGTAATGTACTTAGAAGATCCTGAAATGTATGAAGAAGAGGCTAAAGCTTTTTCAATAGATACTTGCCACTTTTTAACAGGGAGATAATGATGCAGGAGAATTTAGATAAGAGTGTCGTTTTTTCTAGATTACTGCTTTAGGATAAAGTTTTATGTATTTAGAATTCTATTGTCATTTTAGGATAATTCTGAAGGATAAAGTTTTATGGTTTTAGAATTCTATTATCACTTTAGTGTAATTTTTATTCTTTTAGGATAAGTAACTATCACTTTAGGATTAAGTTTTGACTTGATATTCATGTACAAGCAGTAAATACAACTACTTAAAATTAACATTTGATGGTGTTGATATGATGGGTGAAAGGCTAGCACAAGAGGTATTTCAGTAATAAAAGTTCTTATCTTATTTCCTGGTGTTTTTGGTTGATAAGAAGGCTTTTAATTAGACTTTCTTTGGCACTAAAAAAACAAAAAGACTTTCCTGGTTTTGTTCTGAAATTTGTAAATGTTAATTTTTTGGGGGTAGAATATCAATTTTTGGACTAATATGTGATGCAGGTATTAGGTGTTGTTGAATGTAGGCCTGAGTTACGTAAGATTTCTTTCGTGGCTCAGGTGGCCTTATTGCAAGATATGCTATAGGGAGGCTCTATGAGCATTCTTCAAAGTTAGGTCAACCAAGCCTTTATGCAAACTTTCTAAATCAAGAAGACACAAATTCTTCAATGCAATATCTTGAGTAGCCCTTGGAAGATAGAATTGCTGGATTGGAGCCAGTTAATTTTATAACGTTTGCAACACCACATCTTGGTTCAAGGGGACATAAACAGGTAAGTTGCATGCTTTTACTTGTTGTCTGGAGTCAATTTTTTTTTGGGATATGCATGCTGTTTTGCTTGTTATTGACTTTCAATATTTTCAACGTTGACTGAAAAATAAAAACAATGAAGTACTCAAGAGCTTTGATGAAAGGATTACTTGTCCACTTCCAAAACTTTTCCATTGACAAAGTCCCAAAATAGATGGGTCTTTAAATCTTGTTTACTACTGTTGTAGAACACTATGAATCTTCCAAAGCCCACAGTTTCTGCCTAGAGAGTCTTTCATAGCTCCAGAGATGCTTGGCATATAACAAGCCTATAATCAAAGCTGTCTCGCAAAGTATAGGTTAGCAGCAGGCGGTGATTTGGATGCTAATCATCTATTTGGAAGAAACTTTTTCCTCTTTTGGAGGTTGTCAGTTGTCACAATTCTTCCTGAGGATATTCTCCTAGACAAACTGTTCTCTCTCTAGAGGTCTTTTACTTGCATTCTTTTTTTTCCATTTTTTGTATTTTAGAAATTTCTCCTTGCTAAATATTTGGTTTAATACTTTTAAGGTAAATGATTTCTGGACTTTTTTTGAGGTGCTGAAAACATTGCGAAGAATAATGAATAGTTCCTATGGGGATAAAGGTGATGGATACCTTGCAATTTTTCTTACGTTTTCCTGTAACCTTGGACCATAAATTGATGCTAGCTTTGTGTACGTGGCAATTCCTGGAGTCTGGACATTAATATCTAATAACTGAAGCGAAGTGAGAACAAATGCTTGAATGCTGACTGTAGAAATTTTTATTTATTTGCTCGGTTGGCTCTCCATATAGAGACTTTTTTACTGGTTGTTTATTGCCTATCTGTTTTTTTGTTTCATCTAGTTGATGTATTCACGCGCATATAGTATGGCTGAGGTTGTTGTCTATGTTTTGCAGCTCCCACTTCTTGGTGGTCTTCCTGTTCTTGAGAAAAGTGCATCTCAGACTGCACATCTAGTTGCTGGAAGGTGTGGAAAGCATCTGTTCTTACTGACAATGATGAGGGAAAACCCCCTCTTCTTCGTAGAATGGTTAATGACGGTGATGACCTGAAATTCATGTTAGTGTTAATTTTTTGATTCCCTATAACCAATTGCCTTAGCACTTTATTCTTAATAACTATGCATCGGGTAATATCTTGTTTTAATTAACCTATATAGATCAGCTTTAAGCGGCTTTAAGCGACATGTGGCATATGCAAATGCAAACTATGATCGTATACTTTTTGAGTTTTAAAGTTTCTAATTAACTGTATCTTGTTTACACCTAAAGTCATGTTTTTGCTTTTTGTACAAAATTATGTTCATCTTGACTTGTGTCTGAGATATGGTTGGTTGGAGAACATCATCAATCTGACGTCAGACTTAACTTCCAAAGGTGATTTTTTTCATTCAATTTGTTGCTTTCTTATATTTCTCAGCTCTATGTCTCACATGACTGCTTAGTTTTACTAATATGTTTTACCTTCATTTTCAGTCAAATCTTCTTGTTATAGATGAGAAGTATCCTCATGGTGCATATTTTGAGAGGGAAACTACAAGCAAAATCCAAAACAAAGCTTCGTTATTTCTGGAGCGCTAACAAGTGATGTTGAAGGTTTGTTGGGCTTTTCTGCTTGTGGATTATTCTTTCGATATTGATACAACAATTAAATATATAGTATTTAGGGATTTGATGGCAATTAGGGTTATATTTTGAAGGGTTGTTATGGCCTTTAAGGTGATATTTGGTATTTCACATTAATATTACGGTAATGATGTAGCTTACTATTCTCTAAAGTATCTTTTGGCTAGGGTAGATTAGAGGGAGTAAGGGGGAGAAAGGGGATAACTCTAAAAACTAGGCAAGTTTAACTGACTCAATCTAACAAAATCGAAATTTGATTTTATTTAAGAAAGACTCGTGTTTTCCATAACTTTTGAAATAAAAACTTGACTATCCTCATTAAAGTTATTTGCTACTTATATGGAACTAATCAAACTATTATGTATTTGATTAGTTAAACTAGCTTTATATTAAATATGAGTAAACAACTAGTATGCATCCTAGAAGTTGAAATCATATAACCATATAAGTTTAATAGAACAACATAAGATATTTGTATGAAAGAATGACTTTGAAAATGACTTCATTTATTTCTTATGATTAAAGAATACAAAAGCTAGCAAATCTTTTACTACCAAAAAAAAAAAAACAATTAGTAAACAAGAAATAAAAGGAAGGGGGGGAGTAGGAATGAGGCATTGAAAACTGAAAAAAAAAAGAAACTGAATCGTCTATGTTGGTTCTAGGCTGTACATTATTTATACAAATGGAATTTGACTTTTGTCAATTCCATGAAATCTATTATCTCCAAAAAATTAGGAGCAAATTATTCTATCCTAAAAAAGAGCAAAAATCATGGGCTATGTATGGAATTTCTAGCTATACAAAATAAGATATTTTGACTATACATGGAATTTCTAGCTGTAAGATATTCTGGATTTTCAACATTCCCCCTCAAGCTGGTGAATAGATATTTTCCATTCCCAGCTTGCATGTAATATCTTCAAAGTTGGAAGTTGACATTCCCTTAGTTAAGACATCTGCCCACTAATTAGTTGATGCTATATACGGAGTGGAAATCATGCCGCTGTCTAGCTTCTCTTTAATAAAATGTCTATGTACTTCGATGTGCTTCGTGCGATCATGTTGCATTGGATTGTGTGCATTGTTGATGGCGGACTTCTTGTTGCATAGAGTTTCATAGGTCCTTCCCACTTGAGTTTAAGATCATCAAAGATTATCTTGAGCCATAGTAATTCACAAACTCCATGAGCCATAGCTCTAAATTCTGCTTTTGCACTTGATCTTGCAACAACCGATTGCTTCTTACTCCTCCATGTCACTAGGTTCCCACCAAGAAATGTATAGTATCCCGAAGTTGATCTACGATCTACCACAGAACTTGCATAATCAGAATCAGTATATGCCTTTATGATCAGCCCTTCATTTTTCTTTAACAAAATTCCTCTACCGGGTGTAGCTTTGAGATATGATAGGATTCTCTTGACAGCCTGTAAGTGTTTCTCTCTTGGATCATGCATAAATTGGCTTACTATGCTTACAGCAAATGCTATGTCCGACCTTGTATGGGACAGATATATCAGTCTCCCAACCAATCACTAATATCTTCCCTTATCTACTGCGCTATCATCCTTCTCTTCACTTAGTCTTGAGTTAGGTTCAATGGGTGTGCTTGCTACCTTGCATCCAAGATTCCCTGTTTCTTTAAGCAAGTCCAAGACATACTTTTGTTGAGAAACAAAGATGCCTTTACTTGAGTATGCCACCTCAATGCCTAAAAAATACTTTAGCCTCCCCAGTTCTTTAATTTCAAATTCTTTTGCTAAGCACTTTTTGAGTGATTCTCTTTCAATCGGATCATTCCCAGTGACGATAATGTCATCTACATATACAAGTAGTGCTGCAACTCTTTCTTTTGAATGTTTTATAAACAAAGTATGATCTCCTTGACTTTGTTTGTATTGCATTGCTAGCATCACTTTAGTAAATCTTTCGAACCAAGCTCTTGGTGACTGTTTGAATCCATATAGAGCTTTCTTCAATGTGCATACTTTCTTCCCACAAAAATTTTCATTGAAAGCCAGAAGAGGTTCCATGTACACCTCTTCTTCTAAATCCCCACATAAGAATGCATTCTTAATGTCGAATTGCTGTAAACACCAATCGAAGTTAGTAGCTAAAGACAAAACAACACGCACAGTATTCATTTTTTGCTACGGATGCAAAGGTCTCTTGGTAATCTACCCCATATGTTTGTGTATATCCTTTTGCAACCAACCGAGCTTTATACCTTCCTAGTGAACCATCAGCTATATATTTCAAAGTGAACACCCATTTACAACCCACTGTTTTCTTTCCCTTAGGCAAGTTTACAATTTCCCAAGTCTTATTTCTCTCTAGGGCATTCATCTCCTCTCTAATAGCTTGTACCCATTTCTTATCTCTAAGTGCCTCTTGTAGTGTTTGTGGTATTGGAATGGAGTTGATGGTGGTAAGGAAAGTTTTATGTTGTGGAGAAGGTCTATGTAATGACAAAAATTTGAAATTGGATACTTAGTGCATTCTCGGGTTCCTTTCGTAATAGCAATAGGTAGGTCTAAATCATTAAATTCACAAGGAAGAGAATCAGATTGAACACACAAGGGGGCAGAAAATTCATTATCTAATTGTGGTTCAGACTCTTGGATTTGCACAGGCTCAGAAATAGGGACTTTCTTCCTTTAGTAGACCTTAATTGGCATAGTAGGATTCAAACCAGTTTTTCTTTTTGTCAGCTCAGTTTCAAGGGCAGAATCAGGTTCAATTTCGTTGCTAGCATGTCCAACTTTAGATTCAACATTAGGTTCTTGATCAATTTCAGGTTTAGTTCCATTGCTAGCATGTTCTCCTTTAGAATGGGTTCAATATGAGGTGTATGATTAGAGTTGGAAGATTTAAAAGTTTGGTGCAAGACTTCGAAAATCAAGGAGGAATTCCTTATCTTCCCAAGAACTCTCTGTCGCAACGTAGTCCAGATACGAATCCTAACCATGCCCGACTTAAATGGTCTTCGCTCCTATATTTATTAAATTTATTATTATTGTATATTCTCTTATTTGTATAGGCCATATCATTGTTGACATCTTTTATTTTTGGGGACTGGGTGGTCGAGATGAATTGCTCACTCGACTTAACCTTAAATAGTCATTACGAAATGACTATTTATTTGGAGTTGCCACCAATCTATTTGGGTTAGGTGAGATTGGTCACCTATCGGAGTTTGTATTTTGAAGGTTACAAAACCCTAGACTACAAATTCCAAGGCCCACGGTCATACCAAAGACATATAAAAGGGTCCGGGAGTCTGTTACAATCCAAGGATCGACCCTCTCGTGATGCCCAAAAATTGGTACCTAATTAATTACGTGTTTAATTTTTATGCGGCTTCAGTATGTGGCATTTAATTACAATTCCCGTATTGTTCAAATAAGATTTTATTACTCCATTGAGAGAAAATCGGGGTTTTGCATTTTAAAAAATCGAAACGTCTTACGCACCCTCACGGGAAAATCAATGGGACACGAAAGTTTTCATTATTTCCTTTTATACCCCAACGGAGAACCAAAGGGACATAAAAGGTTCTAAAAAATGTTTTTCACATCCTACTAGAGTACCTTGTAAAACGTGAAAGGTTTTTTTTATTTGTATAAAATTCCTGATTTTCATTTTGAAAAGGGTACCTCGTCATTAGAATAATCAGTAAAACCCCTATCACATATGGGTGGGAGAAATTTCACACACCACTCTAACTCCAAGACATTGCTTTTATTTTTCAAAGACATACAAATTTTATTTGAAACAAAAATAAAGGACATATGACTTAATCTGGACACTGAAATACTAATTCGAATCCAAGGATTAAAAGATAAAAGAACAACGAACCTGTCCTTAAAGTATACCTTTGGCATAAAAACACCCGATGGTTACTTAAAACTAGGTTTTAAGAACAATTACAATATCTTTAAAGCTTACCGTCGACACTAAGGCACTCGGTAACTACTTAGGATTTGGTTCTAAGAAAAATTAAAATATTCTTAAGGCTTACTATCGACACTAAGGCACCCGGTAACTACTTAGGATCTGATTCGAAGGAAAATTAAAATATTTCTAAGGCTTACCATCGACATTAAGGCACCCGATAAGGAAAATTATGAAACTGCCCTTGAGGTATACCTTCAATATAAAAGTATCCCGGTACCTGTAATGGACTCAAAAATGACCTTAAAAGGCTCAAGGCACCTTAAACTTTCACTTTTGGCATAAAAGCCTCCGATGAGAAAAATTATGAAAATGCCTTTGAGGTATATCTGCGACATGAAAGTATCTCGGTACCCCTAATGGACTCAAAAATAACCTTTAAAAGGCTAATAGAACCGTAACTTTCACCTTTGGCATAAAAGCATCCTGGTGAGAAAAATTACGAAAATGCCTCTGAGATATACGTTCGACATGAAAGTATCTTGGTACCCTTAATGGACTCAAAAATAACCTCAAAAGGGTAAAGGAACCTTAAACTTTCACTATTGGCATAAAAGCATCTCGGTGAAAAAAATTACAAAAATGCTTTTGGGATATACCTTCGACATGAAAGTATCCCGGTACCCCTAATGGACTCAAAAATAACCTCAAAAGGCTAAAGGAACCTTAAACTTTCACCATTGGCATTGGCATAAAAGCATCCCAGTGAGAAAAATTACGAAAATGCCCTTGGGGTATACCTTCAACATGAAAGTATCCCGGTACCCCTAGTGGACTCGAAAGGACAAGTAATGATGATTCTTGCTCTAAATGGGCAATTTAGATTACCAAAATGACCTAAAGTATGAAAATTGCTAATGGGTCCTTAAATTTTCAAAAATTGCATTTCGTACCCTAACGGAGAACCAAAAGAATACGAAAGGTTTTTATATTTTTAGCACCTCACCGAAGGACCAATGGGATGCTAAAAATATTTAAAATAATCTAAATGGATGATTTCATGCTAAAGATAACCATCTTGTCCTAAAAAGACTAAATTTCCCTAAGGGTCCATAAACTTTCTTGATTTTACACTTAGGTACTTAAGTAAAAAATAATAACCTAAATCATCTTTGACCAGAAAACAAAAATTTTTCATTATTTGCAAACTAGCCCCTAAACTTTGAGAAATTACAAAATACCCTTTAAAATGTGAAAAATACCTAAAGCATGGTATGAAATACCTAAAATCAATTTCCAAGTTATCCATGAAGCTTTTGGTCAAATCCTTTGACCATAAAACAAAGAAATTTCTTTCATTTGCAAACTAGTCCCTAAACTTTTAATCATTTGCAATTTAGTCCCTAATTAACCAAAACCATCATGAAAACACATTATTAAGGCATGAAATCAGCTTGGAATCAGCAACA